>OLKM01000406.1:0-25000 GCA_900291075.1 Melanogrammus aeglefinus | reverse complement strand
TTGCGCCTTTGCCTCAAGAGAAGGGATTGGTTCTATCCGTAGGTGAACAGCGGAGACACGCAGACACACACACACACACACACACACACACACACAAACACACACACACACACACACCACACACACACAACACACACACACACACACACACACACACACACACACACACACACACACACACACACACACACAAAGCGACCACACACAGGCAGCTGTGGTGGCCAACACTGGGAGAATGACGAAGTTTGGTTAATGCCGGAACTTGGAAAGAGGATAATACTTTTAAGCTCTACATCCTCCAGGGGAAACAGAGTGGAAATCAAAGGTAAGGCCGGGCCAGACTTTTCAATGTGATGCTAAACTGTCTTGATTGCATTGGATGATTGGTGAAATGAACGCGGTGGAATGTGTATGATGGGCAACAGGCCCATAACGTGATGCAAAGGCTTTATTGTTTTATCACAGCTTGTGCAGGACCCATGATTAATATGTTATACTAAAATAGCTGAGTCCGGTGTGATTGAGATATACTGGTCTGCAACATGTGATTTAATACATCAGACACATCAGAGCAGAATTTGCAGTGCACGTGTTAATTTGTTTTTGCCTGTAAAAGATATTTGCAGAAACGTTTTTTTGAGTAGCATGAGTTCCAAGCTGTAAGATGGGAAACAATCTAAATATGATCCTGCGGTCTGTCTCCCAAGAAGAATGGAGGAGGTCTGATCTGAAACTTGTTGGCCAGATCTAGCCAAGGTATTCAGCTCAAAACCTAAAATCAAACCATTGCAGAGTTGCATCAACATATTATGAGGGTTAAAGGAAATAGCACAAAGGCAGAAATCTGAACATTGTCATTAATTGTGTGCAGACAAGTCAAACAAGGGCACGTACAAGGAGTATATTAATATGAAGCAAAATTTTAATAAATAAACTAGGACTGGTCAATCACAGTGTGAATATATTTTTGGAAAGCATAAGTAAGGACACAATATCTTAAAAAAAATCTCATGAAAAAATCATAATAAATGAGAGGATTGTGCTTCTTGGTGGAGCTTGCGTTCGCAACCGAGGAATGATGTAATCAACCTCATTCTGCAAGCACCTGATTACCTGAGAGAAAGGGGAGACGTCTGCAGAATGTACATCGTCATTTCATTCAGAATGCGAGGAATATTAATGAGTCCAGACAAGAAGAGTTAATTTCAAAGAATGCGTTGGTAGGTGGGGGTGTGTTCTCAATCACAGAGATGCGCTCTCCGATAGCGAGTGGAATAGCGGCATGCATATTTTGGATCGAAATGAAGAAAGTGACATGTTTCAGACAGGGCCCTCCCGTCTGCATGGGCTCCGGTGCAGGTGAGCGGCGTTCATCCGCACGCGTCGCTTTTGCGCTCCGCGTCCGAGGCTACCGTGTCCGAGGCCTTGGATCCGGTCTGGGGAATCCTGGGGGCGCACCGCCTCTGCTATGACCAGGCTGTTATATCACGCACATGCGTTGGTTTGCATCTGATGATACCGTAACAGAGATCCTCCTAACTGATCCTCGCTTTGACGTGAACTATTTCCCGGAGCAGGCAAGTCATGCCAAGACTTTTGGGGCATCACGGGCCCGAGTTTGTCAAAGTACCGAAAACAAAAGCCGAGGGACAGCAACATCCTTGTTTCGTAATTGCCAACAAGTCTTGACCTTATTGCATCATTTTGGTGATAAAAACCATTGAGGAGCCAGAAGGGCAGTTGGACAATAATTCCAATGTGACCCTCAACCCAGTGGCGGTTTTAGGCCGTTTTTAGGGGGGCTTCAGCCCCCCAAAACCAATCCCAGCCCCAAATGAAGAGGACAGTTTTACTTTTCCAATGATATGAAAATTATGTTTGTACTCCAAATAGAACCCGAGATATGTCCTAATTAATAGGTCTTTGTGGCTCAGCAATAAAAAAAGGTTTTGTCAACTGTATGTCTTGCAAGTCATAAGAACTTCAAATCCTGATGTTCCAGCAGCATGCCCATAGCTCCTGCCTCTCTGAAGGTGATATACGCGACTTGGGTGACTTTGACCCCAATAGTATTGGGTCAAAGTGCACCCCCAAAGTGCACCAGACTGATGCATTTAAATTCACAATACCCAAAATTTACAACAATACCCACAATACCACCCTACAGTTACGCCACCCTCTGGGGGCTGAGCCCCCCCAAAGGTCTGATCCTAAAACCGCCCCGCAACCCATTCGGACATGAAGTGGTTCACAGGAAAGTAAAACCGCATCGTGCTGGCTCAGAGATTTCATTTTGACAGCGAAGAAGTTTAGGAGATGAACTGTCAAACTTTGTCTTGGTGAAGGGGAAATATAGAATAATATGTTCTTGAATTCAGCACTGATGGTTCAATTCTCTCTCTCACTCTTTCTTTCCGGATCTCTGGATGAGGGTTTTCCCAATAGCTTGTAGGTTAGTTAGTTTGATCTGGCAAATATTTAAATAGTACGTTTGATCTTCTTTTCCCTTTGGAAACATATATTTTTAACTTTTTAACCGAAAATAAACGATGTCCCTGCAGTATTTATTTGGCAAAATATTTCTCTATCTCCCTTTCAAGATCTCTCCCTCGATTGACACCCTCTCCTAGATTAAGGCAATTAATATGCGACAACGTCATGAATATGCAAATGAGTCGTCATTCTGGCGACTCTCAGAGCTAGTGCTTACTACTTTAATGGTAAAAGAGTGGGCAACACTGCGTGCAATGGCTTACAATATAACGGCATAACGCTGGGGGAGGGATGATGGGGGTATCTCTGCACACCTCATGTTTCCTCACATTTGCATACATAGGCGTTTAATTTGCTATGGAATTGTAAATGCCTTTCAATGAGGGGGGCAGCCCTGTGCCAAGTTCTGCTAGACATCTGTGACTTCATGATTAGGAATACTTCACCTTGGGAGTCGTAGTGGATGATTTAACTAAAGGTAGTTAAGACGTTGTCCACAAGTAGCGTCCCCCCCCCCCCACACTCTGTTTCACAGCACAGTGCCAGCGTGTGGCTTTATATACACATGTGTGTTAGACTAGACTCACCCTGATCTCTCTGTGATATATACACATTTGCTCCAAATAAATCCTACATATGTCTCTGTGGTTATATGGCAGAACTAGTTAGTTAGTTCTGTTCCATTACATTGATGTGTAACAGCAGTTGCTGGTTAAGTTCATTCCTTGCACACATCAACAGCACATGCATAGACTGCTGCACGTGGAGCACGACATCTCTGTGATCCAGAGAAGAGGTGTGATCTCAGGGCGAACACCCGTATGGCAAGTTATATATATGCACCTCCCCTTGGGTGTGTAGAGTTCAGATGCATCTTTGCATATGTCGCATTTGATTCTCTCTTCTGCAGTGGTACAATGGAGCCAATCCCCCCCGCCCCAAATATCCAATATGGCAGCTAGGCAGAGTGGTGTAGTGTTCTATAGGAAACTATCTGTCCCATCACCGGACACCAGGTGAGCTCCCCTGTTGTGAGCTATAGGACAATACAGTGAAACCGGACTCCGCGTGGCACTTCATTCACAATGGATCGGGGAGGTATACTGGCCTACACGCCGCTTTCGTGACCAAGCTCGATATCGTTCCTTGTCAGTCTCTGAGTACTCAAGGAATCACTCTCTTATTCCAACATACATCAAGGTCTCTCTCTCTAACATGGTCCCCTGCGTTCACGTAACCTCATCGCAGCCCACTGAATACATCCACTCTTCAAGCCCCTCTCATCAAGTGACGTTGCTCCCGGAGAGGTCAATGTTCAGCACGGGTCGACCCATCAAGGATTCCACCCAGACCTAGCAACGTCCATTGATTCATTTCACAGCCACCGTTAATGTTTGATAACACCTCCACACGTTTCCGTAAGAAACTGGTTTAAAAAAACGCGATCACCGCAATCCGCCGTGTACATTCTGAGATATTATTCCAGAGTATAATTAGCTCTTCTTGTGCAACGCTCCCATTTGACACTGCATTTAAAATGAGGTCTCTGAGGTCTGTGGTGCGCGCTCGCTAATCACGCATTACCGGCGGTACTAGAGTTGGTTCATGCTGAGGACATCGATGCACGGCTATAACATCCAGACATCTGCAGACGCACACATAAAACGCTCAAAGCTGCACAACCCCAACTTGTTATCCGGCCCTCAGACCTCTCTTTCGCCCACGTCGTCCTGTCGTCCACCAGGCAGTGGCTTTCCCCATAGGATTAGCATACGGCATCGGAAGCAATGAAAATGGAGAATAAAACCTGTTGTTGAAGCATGACATCGTCACCCCCGCCCCTTTGGTTTCAGAGTCTGTCTGTGATTATGAGCATTAGCCCAACCTGCTTAGGCGTAATCACGTTTACAGTGCCGTGTAACAGCACAGTTGATGGGCCCTGGGCTGCAATGTCTGCCTCTTCTAATGATGCCTCTTCTTCGTGTTGGTAAGCATGGAGCAGAGCATTCATTTCCTTTTAATGTAGCTCAACAGAACAGTAGACAACCCAACACCGCTGTGTTTCACCAAAGCGGTGGTTGGGCCGCTTATTAATCTGTTTGGGGTGCTGCATGTATGCACTATGTTCGTAGACGAAGGAAACGATTTAAGAAGTTGATATGAACGCTCCTTGAGGTCTCTCTAAGCAGTGTTATCCAGCCCAGGTCAGCTGGCATTCGGTCTGTATGATATTACTTTGAACCGCTCATTGGGGGGCACTTCAGCTCGCTATATTTGTCTCACAACAAATGATACAAAACAAAATTGCAATTAGTGAAGTTCATATGTGTTTGGTTGGGGGGGGGGGGGGGGGGTATCTAATGACACATCAGCATTTTGGTAAGCTCCGAAAAACACAAAAAGTGGGTGCAGTCGCGGTGGTGCCGTTGTTCAGCTTGTCATAGCATCACTTGTGATGCTAGTCCTTTAGCTGTCGCACACATGAGTCAATCTCTCTGCACAAAGTGAGCTACTGAGGTGCAACAAGGACAAGGAGGACCTCTTGAGCGCTTATTAATGAAAGCTGTCGACATTTGCTTGTCCTCCCAAATGACCCAGATGAGTTGGTTGACAGGGGGTTGGTTGGTTGCTGGCTCTTGACCAGGCCGTCACTCCAGTCCGCTGGGCTGGTGTTCAAGGGTCAGCATGTGAGTGAGGGGATGGGCGTGGGGGAGACAGGGGGTCACCAGGGATTGGTGGAGTGCACTGCCCATCATGGACTGTCAGTCCTTCAGTGTGAGCCCATCTGAACCTGGGGATGCGGTCTGACGGTAAAAGCTCCCCGGGAGCCAGAAGCTATGGTCTAGTGGCAAAGACACCTCCAACGTGAACCTGATGATGTTCCACAATGTTCTAGACTATAGGTGCAGCGTTTTTGACAGTATGGCGTACGACAAACACAGAAAACATCTGATACATACAGTGCATTTCTAATTGAGCTAATGCTGATACAAAAAATAGCATCACAACTGTTGTTGTTGTTTGAACATGGGAGACAAACAATAGGAGAATGCATGACTATCTCTCTGATTACACTGATCTAGAGTAACCAGAGACGATCCAAAGGTAGTACACGGCACGCCTAATGAAGAGTGTATTGTAGGGTTACGCGGAGATACTGGCCCATTGATGCTTCAGCACGTGGCCCAGCATGTCTCAGGGGTGAAGGGAACGTATAGACTGCGCTCTGAACCAGGAATTGAACCCGGTTACTCTTGAACCCCAGATACTCTCGCTGCTCCAAGGTTACCAACACTATTGAACCATAATTATTATGGTTCAATAGTATTGCTAACCTTGGAGCAGAGGGAGTATAGTAATGCTGAGCTTGTGTTATGAAGTTGACATTTGAACCCAAAGAGTGTAATCAATTAATCGATCTTATTGAAGTCTGTCTTTGTGTGTGTGTGTGTGTGTGTGTGTGTGTGTGTGTGTGTGTGTGTGTGTGTGTGTGTGTGTGTGTGTGTGTGTGTGTGTGTGTGTGTGTGTGTGTGTGTGTGTGTGTGTGTGTGTGTGTGTGTGTGTGTGTGTGTGTGTGTGTGTGTGTGTGTGTGTGCATTCACACACATGTGGGACATGTAATTGTGTTCTCCCCATATTATCGCTGTGTAAGCCTTACGTTCCACAGCTACCGTGTGTGAGATACGGGGCACATCACAGGGGAGAGATCCATCTCCATATCCAGCTTGCATGTGGCACCATGGGAGAGGGACCATCCTCACACTGTGATTAATAACACCGCAAATCGTACAGAATGGGGTCAAATAAATAGGAAAAGCTAGAAGGAAAGAACCCTGGCCAAGTCGTCACGGAAACGCTCGGATTTAGGCCAAACAAGTCCAGCTTCTTTTTACTGTGGATCTCTCTTTCTCTCCCCGACGCAGTGGGCAACATCTGGGCTTGTACACCCACGGAATCAGTGACACGCAAACACCAAGTCCCACCGGGGCTTGATTAAACATACACTGATAAGCACACCGAGACACAGACACACACACACACACGCTGACGGTAGACACAAACCCTGACCGCTAAGGTTACAAGTCTGACAGACTTGTGTGTCTCAGTCACTCGTGCATTGGCGGAAATAACTCTGTGGCACATCTACGGTGATAGAATGATGTCTCGCTCGATTTTAATTTAAAGACGGAAATAAGAAAATACATTCCACGCATCCCTTGAGGCAATATGGCGCAAGGCATGCGGTTCGAAGGAGTTTAAAGGGAATTAAAACAGTTGGAGGTCTGACTGGCTGCTGGCAGTTGAGTCATGGTTGCCAACCTCCTTTTATAAATTGACGTTGGGGGGGAGGGAGAGAAATAGCAGGAAACGTCATGTGACATAAGTGGCTCCATGAAATCGGCACTCTGTCAGTCACACAGCCGTGGTCAACAAAGACAAGGGCCCTCCACAGGGCCCCGTTTGTATGGTACATGATGCTCCTGGAGGAGGAGGAGGAGGAGGAGGATGCTGCATCAAGGATGTGGAATCAGCTGATGCTCCAAGCCATATAACCGACTAGGGGAAGCGAGGACATGATAGTGTGTTAGAAAGTGGACGCTAACAAGCCTGTTTTTTTAGCATTGATGTATAGTGATAGGGTGAGGTTAAGTCTTTCGTAAACAATATTGCATGGAGAGGCCTTCAAGCTTTTTACCGCCTTTGGAGAAAAGCCAGTTCGATATGACAGTAGACTAAACTTACTTGATCAGAGATTTGAAGAAGTAGGTCACTCAAAGTTTGAAAGAATGTTTTTTTTATCATTCTTTTGAAAGAGACGGAATGCAAACAATACAAGAAATGTGGAATAGAAAAAGATCAGGCCGTGTAAACACGATATAGGATTGTGATGAGTCAGAGTTGTTCTGGTTCTACAGGAATGAAAATAGACCTGCCAGCATTCCATCATCTGCCGACAGCTGTCCATTGGCTATTTGTTGATTGATTGGACATAAGTTTAATGATGACAGCGATCTCTCCTCAAATATTGTCGTGATTCAGAGAGAGTTTTCAAATCAGCGCATACTATCAAAGCTAAAATTAAAACGGCTGACTTAATAATGGTTACTGTTAGCAGCATGAAAGAAACAAGATGGTGGACTATGGTATTAGGACTACCAGACACAATTAGAATACATCATTTATTCAAGCAATTACAGTCTGGAGTGGTAATCAACTGTGACTGCAGAAACTCTCCAGACCTTTCTGGGCAGATTAGGTTTGCCGAGAACTATAATTTGAGTGGGGAAACAACAGACACCTGCTTGTCTGTTTGTCTGTTTGGATGAGGAGGACTTAATAATCGTCAGGCAAACACATTGATATTATTTCAAATACGCCTTGTGTTTAACACAATAATGTGATTTTATAAACCAAAATGTAAGATTGATCAAATGTGACAATTGACAGAGCGTCTGAACCGTGCAGGACGATTATTTCAACTTGGAAGACAGACTAATCGGATAATTATAAAGATTAACCAAAATGACACAAATGCCCCTTTCATTTTGAGTGGGAGTATTAGATAACAGTACGAGAGGACCACGAAGTTAATAATTTGGCTCCTGCTCACGCAGGTTGTCCAAAAGGCAACCTAATACTCAAATACAGTATTCTCAATCGTTTCATGGCAGGCACAATGGTCTGTGTGTGTGTGTGTGTGTGTGTGTGTGTGTGTGTGTGTGTGTGTGTGTGTGTGTGTGTGTGTGTGTGTGTGTGTGTGTGTGTGTGTGTGTGTGTGTGTGTGTGTGTGTGTGTGTGTGTGTGTGTGTGTGTGTACGTGTGTGAGTGAAAGAGACACACACACACACACACACACACACACACACACACACACACACACACACACACACACACACACACACACACACCACACACACACACACAACACACACACACACACACACACACACACACACACACACACACACACACACACACAGCCACACACTTATGTAACCTGCTATATTCTGTGTGACCAAGAGTCTTCACGGTTCAAGTCGGGGGGAGATCTGATACTCAGGTATGGGGTGATGCGAGTACATTGTCAGTCCAAGACACTCATTGCCCCTTGTCCTCTTGTTCCCCTCTTCTCTCCGCCTGCAGGCCCTGGTAGGACCGAAGCTTCCCACTCGGGCTCACCGGCTTCCTGGCAGCGGAAGGCTGAGATGCAAGCGAGGCTGGCCGCCCAAGCTGTGAGGGGCCCTTGAATCGCACACGCTGGGACTCTGGGCCCGGCCCTCGTGCTGGTGCTGCTGCCGCTGCTGCTGGGACTGGAGCATGAGTGCAGGGAGAACCAGCCGCTACAGCATCGTGTCATCCGAGGAGGACGGCCTCCGCCTCGCCACCATGCACGGCATGAACGGCTTTGGCAACGGCAAGATCCACACGCGCCGCAAGTGCCGCAATCGCTTCGTCAAGAAGAACGGCCAGTGCAATGTGCAGTTTGCCAACATGGAGGACAAGTCCCAGAGGTACATGGCGGACATCTTCACCACGTGCGTGGACATCCGCTGGCGGTGGATGCTGGTGGTTTTCACCCTGGTGTTTGTGCTCTCCTGGCTGGCCTTCGGCTTGGCCTTCTGGGTCATAGCCCTGCTGCATGGGGACCTGGATAACCCCGCAGGGGACGACAACTTCACCCCCTGCGTGCTGCAGGTCAACGGCTTCGTGGCCGCCTTTCTGTTCTCCATCGAGACCCAGTCCACCATCGGCTATGGGTACCGCTGCGTGACGGAGGAGTGCCCCGTGGCGGTCTTCATGGTGGTCTTCCAGTCCATCGTGGGCTGCATCATCGACTGCTTCATGATCGGCGCCATCATGGCCAAGATGGCGAGGCCCAAGAAGCGAGCGCAGACCCTGCTGTTCAGCCACAACGCCGTCATCGCCATGCGGGACGGCAAGCTGAGTCTGATGTGGCGGGTGGGGAACCTGCGCAAGAGTCACATAGTAGAGGCCCACGTCAGGGCGCAGCTCATCAAACCTCGGATCACAGACGAGGGGGAATACATCCCCCTGGATCAGATCGACATCAACGTGGGCTTTGACAAGGGACTGGATCGGATTTTCCTGGTTTCGCCAATCACCATTCTCCACCAGATTGACGAGGAGAGTCCGCTGTTTGGCATCGGCAAGCAGGACCTCGAGACGGCCGACTTTGAGATCGTGGTGATCCTTGAGGGGATGGTGGAGGCGACCGCCATGACGACGCAGGCGCGCAGCTCCTACCTGGCCTCCGAGGTGCTCTGGGGCCACCGGTTCGAGCCGGTCCTGTTCGAGGAGAAGAACGTCTACAAGGTGGATTACTCTCACTTCCACAAGACCTACGAGGTTCCGTCCACCCCCCGATGCAGTGCCAAGGACATCGTGGAGAACAAGTTCCTGGTGCCCAGCTCCAACTCCAACTTCTGCTACGAGAATGAGCTGGCCTTCCTCAACCGGGAGGAGGAGGAAGAGGAGGACATAGTGGGAGGAGGACGGGTACTCGCTAACCTCAGTCCAGACCGGAGCAGTAGGCATGAGTTTGAGCGGCTGCAGGCCAGCAGGGGGTTGGATCAAAGGTCGTACCGCAGAGAGTCGGAAATATGACCCATGTACCTTTGACCAGGGGGAGGTCGACTTTTTGATACCTTTCTCTGTGAAAAGGGAAATACGCAGAACAATGCAAAAGTGCCATAGGAAAAGCTGACAACTGTGAAGAGAGTTGAATAGAAGTAGGACAAGAGGGCAAGGGAAGGGACATACTTGGAGGGAATGGGGGACCAAGAGTGCTCAGCGGAGGGAACTGTTGTGGGGAATGTCAACAATCAAAGGAAAAGGCCGGAGAAAGACCTTATTCCTTCATGGAAACTTGAATCATTTTTTCATACAATTATTTTTGAGTTTAGAGTGTCGAATGATCAAAAAACTATTAGGAAAAATAAATGTATAATCAAATATTAGTTGTAAATACATTACTTAGGTAAGTTATGTTTTGTGTGGATCTTTTTTGTTTTTCAAGAAACAACAAACTTCTTAGCAATTGAACATGCTTTTTGGGCGTGGCCGCACAATTGATAGTGTTGATAGACATGATGCATCCTCAAAGCACATTGGTGGAAATCACTGAAGCCACGGTTTCGATGGTACATTGAAAATGTGTGAATTATGATTCCAAAACCTACTATTGTAATAAGAGTGACAGCAAATGCACTTTTTTTCAATCTGTATAAATCATTTGCCTAACCTGTATAGTTTAACGATCTGAGTTAGCAGTTTTTTTTAATGATCTCCCAAAATATACCTTATGGCCAATTTAAAGTCACCCATTACCCTGTGATTGTATCACCACGTAAACGCTTTTCAGTGGTCAGGCAACACAATACCCAAATAATTGTGCATATACTAAAAAGTAGATTAGAACATGGGTAGGTTCATACAATTGCATATAAAACACCTATAGTTCTTCAAACATCTAAACACATAGCTTTTACACAAACCATGATCAATATTTAAACCGAGGCATTGTATTACTCCTGAAACATGTACCTTTATTGTCGTTAGGTTTTCTAGATGATTTGTTCTTCTAGCTGAATGTGACCAAAAGATGGTTAGGTAATCTTTCAGAGTTCCTTAGAAAATTCCTCATCATTCCTGATGATGGATTAAAGACTGTATAAAACTTGATATATTTTAATGACACTTCATATTTTTCTTCTCCTCTATAAAACAAAGAAATCTATGCATATAGTTAATATCAGGGGACAGACATTCTACAGATTTGGGGTGAAAGAAGCAGGCGTGAGGAAAAACAATGCCTATTGCCTCATCGAAGAGAATATGTAGAAAAAACACATTTTGCTCTATTTTGAAGAAATCAACCTAAATGAACATTCATTATTGGAGTGTTTTAGAAAGCATCAGAATGAATACAATATGGATCTGTTTCTTCTTCAAATATTACACAGGTTAAGTTCAGGCAAAATTTGAAGTGGACTATACAAACAATAAACCATAAAATTTACTTGTAATACTTTAATGAAAATTTGCTGTCAGCGCAACCGAAAAGTTGAATACAAAATGGCCAGATGTTTCTGGAAACAGTGTTTCTGCAGGGTTACACACCTTCATTTGTCAAGCGTTGCAGAAAATATAAAACACAGCCAATATGC
This sequence comes from Melanogrammus aeglefinus, assembly GCA_900291075.1. Lineage (NCBI taxonomy): Eukaryota > Metazoa > Chordata > Actinopteri > Gadiformes > Gadidae > Melanogrammus > Melanogrammus aeglefinus. The sequence goes on along the minus strand of OLKM01000406.1, from coordinate 13,319 downwards.
CGTTACTTATTATTTCCATAAAACATCTAGAATTAAAAAGGAGACGCAAATGAATTAGTGAGCAAGAGATTATGAACACTTAAAAGGCATTAGAAACGTTTGAATCATTCAAATATAATGAATGAAGACCACATTTCATCCACCTCTTTATCCCTTTGGCAGTGAAGCCCACAGTGAAAGGTGTAGCAAAGATAAGATGAGGTGGAGATACACAGCTTCTACAACTTAACACGCTCCAAATGGAAGGTGAATACTTAAGCAATAATAAAGGCAGGTATGGATTTTGAATTATCAAAGAATTATCAACACATCATGCCGTTTACTAATTGTCAACTGAAAAGTAACAACTCAACAACAATAGGCTTTCTCGTTGACAGATATTTGCACACAAAGAAGAATATTTTGTGCGCTTATATTACACAAGAATATCTAATTTTATAACTGGACTGACAATATTTATTTTCATTTTGCATGACTTTGAAATGCAAATAGCCATTTTTAGAGTTGCAAATTCAACAGGTTTCTTTAACATACACTTATTTTGGATTAAAATTATAATTAGTGGAAAATGGAAAGCAGTTCAAAATAAATGTGAACGTTTTATTCTGTTTACTATGAACCATGCCAGGACTCTCTTCATTTAGTCCTCAGCATAGTCAGTAGCATTTAGGTTTTTTCATGATTCTAAACAGCTGCAATTCACTGATAAATACACAAATGCTGTTCCAGAAAATGCACTGAGCCTTATTTGTGTCTTATCTTAAAGAATTTCAATATTTCCACCTCCCTGGGTAACAACAACTTTGTCTACTTGTTGTCCCAAAACGCATAAAAAAGTTATAAAAAGAAAGATAATGGGAACCATTTCAAGTCATTCAGCAGGCTACAATGACAAAACACTTTCATATTTTCCCCTTATTATATATATATATATTATAATTTAAAGGGATCGCTTATCTCAATGATATACTTTCAAGGATATGTTGCTTTCTTTTTTTTTTTACTTCTTAGGATGCAGCTTAACACATGAACATTCAACCTGAATAAATAGCTTTCTGACCCCCATACCTAAACACTGCCTTCTGGGAAGGCCCCCCTTGTTCCGATGTGTAAAATCTATGTATCAATTCCAAAAATATAAATAGAAATCGTGTTAAAAAACTGTAAAAATATCATCAGCTTCTATGCTGCGTCATCTAAACTCTTTGTTTAATACTTCCTTATTTATTTATTTACTTTTAAAACGGTTCTAGTTTGACAGTGAAGTTACCTGAAACCCTGACATACCCTTTCAGTTCAGCACTTACATGTATTACTTTCAGATCAAACATTGTTAGAAATATCTATCCTTTTATATACCGACACAGTTGATAGAAAATCGTTTACGAGAGACAAAAGAAATGTTATTATTGTCACGGGGTGTCATTGATTAAATTAATTTTTGTTTGATTTCAGCACAGAATCTTGTGATTAAACAAGTATTTCTCTTAAAGGGATGACTGGTAAAACTTTGACCTCTGTAGAAGTCTTCCTATGCTCAGCTTAGATGTATGGCTGGTGTTTTTTTATTTTTAATCGATAATGCAAAGTCAATTAAATTATTGAATCATTAAAGCCCAGATTGTAAGAGTAAGAATCTGTTTATTTTCATTTTGTTACAGCTGTGTGTGTCTGTATGTGTGCAAATGTATGTGTGTGTGTGTGTGTGTTGTTATATTGTACATGGCCAAACTTTCCTTTTTCATCGTACGTTTTTCTCCAAAATGATGCGCAGACATTTCATAGATACATTGAAAAATGTATACTCAACCAATACTTGGTTAATCAATGGATGAGGTAGTTGCTGAGGTAGTAACTCACCATGACAACAGTGAACTGAGGTGAGGGATCAAGGCATACTATTTCCCTGGACAAGGGCCAATTATTCAAGAAGACTCATCAATTAATCACGTGACACACAAACAAACGATTGAGCTAGGGGGCCTTTTGGCCCCCCAGAGCCAGAGCAGACTCTCTACGATCAATGGGGGAGGGTTCAACGTCTACTGACCTCAAATGTAATCACTGAGCCTCTAATTGGATGTACCAAGAGTGGGAAAGAATTGGTGTATGTATCATTACAGACAACATACTGGTCATGCAGTGTATATGCATTATAGATATATACATATATATATATATATATATATATATATATAATATATATATATATATATATATATATATATATATATATATATATATATTATATATATATAATATATATATATATATATGGTGTATTATGGCTCAACTCGCCGCAATAGGCAATCCGCATGGGCAATACCCTTTGGAGCAACCTGGGTTTGAACCATTACTCTGGTCAATCCGTATCTCACTTCAACAATCCTCTCTATGTTTACCATCCTGTCCATACAAAAGGCAAAGGCATGCATGTAACATGTTCAATGGTGTGTGTGTGTGTGTGTGTGTGTGTGTGTGTGTGTGTGTGTGTGTGTGTGTGTGTGTGTGTGTGTGTGTGTGTGTGTGTGTGTGTGTGTGTGTGTGTGTGTGTGTGTGTGTGTGTGTGTGTGTGTGTGTGTGTGTGTGTGTGTGTGTGTGTAGCAGGCCGGTGGCTGTGCTGAGCTCAGGCGTCTGTTAGCCATCGCTCCGCTTGGGGACCCCACGAGAGGGGGGGTTTGGATAGGGTATGTTGTTGTTGTTGTTGTTGTTGTTGTTGTTGTTGTTGTTGTTGTTGTTGTTGTTGTTGTTGTTGTTGTTGTTGTGTGTGCTCTTATAGGGGGGCTTGGTATCAGAATGCATGCCCACACACACATGCATTCATACACAAGTCTACACACATGCATGCAAGCACACCCATACACACATGCATAAAAGCACATCCATATACACACAGCACACACGCGCACGCACGCACACACACACACACACACACACACACACACACACACACACACACACACACACACACACACACAGCACACACACACACACACACACACACACACACACACACACACACACACACACACACACACACACACACACACACACACACACACACACACACACACACACACACACACACACACAGTGGGGGTCAGGGGAACAGGATGAGTGACAGAGGGTCTTAATGATCACCTGAACAGCTGGCTGATGAAGAATGCTGTTTTGTTGGTGATGGTTTAACTTGGTTTATTCTGCGTGGGGTTAAGCATGGATGTGTCAGTGCTTAGGTACCGTAGGTAACGTAGGTATTGGTGTGTTTTTAGAGACAAAAGCATCCTCCGACAAAGCGCTACAATGAGGGGGGTGAAAGGTTACGGATCCTTAGCAATTTAGGAAGATGTGTGTGTGCGAACACACAAACGCACACAATCCCGATTGGTGTTCGGTTCGATTGAATCAAACGTATAACCTTGCGTATCCCAATAGCTCAAGATGAGGATCATGCTGTTTTTTCCGAAGATATCTTATCAGGTATATCAGGTGGAGCGCTGCTGGGAGTTCATAGGTTCATTCACGCCTCTTATGACTACAGCTTCACACACAGGTCTCAAAGTCACAGTCATTTGCGTGGTTTAGTTGTGTTTTGTAGTAGGGCCTTCCTTTTGTTCAGGATTTACTCACAGAGGGTAAAGAATGAATAAGTGAAGGAAAAATGGTAGGAGCTTGGGTAAAATATTATCGTTTTTAACCATATTGCTGAGTAAGATATGGTTGCTAGGCTCATTGTTGCTCAAGGGAATTCTGGGCTGATTTTCAAACCGTTATCTGTTGATCATTAGGCCTATGGATTTTTCACCCCCTGACTTATTACTAATTATTTCTATGAGACTGATATATTTATGATCATCAAATAGCTATACAGTAATATAATATGATTTGTAGGTATGAATGTTGAACAGCGAATTTCCCCAGACATTTGTGGACTAACATGAAAGCCATTATCCCAAATGAATCATTGTATTATTAATACATCACGTAACCCTGCTTGAAGTATCTCATGTTGAGGAAAACATTTCCTTCAACTGGGAAACGGAACACCTGATCACCAATTTGTAATGGGCAGGGTAGAGTAGTGGCTATAGGCCAGTGAGTCAAAAGGTACTGGATTCGATCCCCGGGTAGACGATGTTTACCACCTGCCTGTTAGCATTCCTTTACCAAGATGGCTTACCCCTGGCTGCTCGAAACAATGAACTGCATCTGAGTTCACTGAACGTTGCTTAAATGACTCAATAGTAAAATAGCCGTGGTTTCTGTTACAGTTTATCTTTCTTGAGACAAAGTTACGAGGGTAAACTTGTTATGTCTTCTTAATTGCCTAAATTATGCAGCAGAGTGTGATACCCCAAACCCCTTTGGGAATGCCCCACAACCCCACACCCAATCCCCCCCCTCTCTCTCTCTCTCTCTCTCTCTCTCTCTCTCTCTCTCTCTCTCTCTCTCTTCTCTCTCTCTCTCTCTCTCTCTCTCTCTCTCTCTCTCTCTCTCTCTCTCTCTCTCTCTCTCTCTCTCTCTCTCTCTCTCTCTCTCTCTCTCTCTCTCTCTCTCTCTCTGGGGCTGATAGGGAACACTTGATGGAGCCAGATGTGACCCAAAACCAACTCCACCTCTCTATTATGCTACGAAACAAGCATTGCTAAAAGAATCAGCTAAAGAAGAAGAAGACGAAGAAGAAGAAGAAGACAAAGGAGTAACGGTCCAGGGGTAATAGCACTGATGATGGCGCTGGTGACGGTGGTGGTGGGGTGGGGGAAGCACGGACGTAGCCTAGCTGTGCTCTCCGCCATTCCCCCTCCGACCCGATATAGTCCTCCTTCATTAGCCCTGGATCATACTTACTGTGGTCTCTGGCTGGTGGTGACAGCCCGAATGACGGACAGTGGTGTTGAAGTAGAGCTATTTCTGGAGCTGCGGAGCTGCTGCACGGGCAAGACAGAGCTAGGAGCACTTCTCCTTAATTAGGTCTCAGGTTCACTCCTCTTTTCCTGCTAATGCCATTGTGCTGCTGTTTAGCAAGACCAGGGACCACCGTGACACCACAACTCTGAGGACCGCCGTAACGCCAGCCGATATCTGATGGATGCATGCAAAATTAAAACAAACGCCATACATGCTAAAATGGAGAAGGCACAGACTGATTGAAAGGATTACCAGACCCTTGCTTGATGAAATCACGCAGACAAAAAAGGGATAATTGTGAGGAGAAAACCTGCAATGCAAAAACTGTTTATGTCATGTCGTAACACAAAATGTCCGTTGTGGTCGTTGGCGTGGTCAATGGCGTTGTGTCCGCACTGCAGGTTACAGTAGGATCCCTGAGTCAAGTCTGATTCATGAGCCCAGATCTTGGTGCACCTGAGGGCACAGAAAGGGGTCGCACTCATTTCCCGCTTTTCAACCTGTGTAATTACCTTCATCTGCCCCCCGGCCCTGAAGAGAAAGTTCTAGACCAGAGAAAGAGAGAGGGAGCGATAGAGGGAGAGAATCAGAGAGAGAGAAAGAGATTTAATATAGTGGGGAAAAAGTATAGCACGTACAAACTATAATTGCTGATGCAATAGGCTTGTGCAATATTTAACAGAACACAAGCAATGCAAATAACAGCAAAACTGTCCCTCCTCTTCTTCTGCTTCTTCTTCTTCTTCTTCTTCTTCTTCTTCTTCTTCTTCTTCTTCTTCTTCTTCTTCTTCTTCTTCTTCTTCTTCTTCTTCTCTTCTTCTTCTTCTTCTTCTTCTTCTTCTTCTTCTTCTTCTTCTTCCTTCTCCTTCTCCTTCTCCTTCTCCTTCTTCTTCTTCTTCTTCTTCTTCTTCTTCATCTTCGTGATGTTACTTGTCGCACTGCATAGACGATCATTGTCATTTGTGATGATTTTTTGTGTCATTTTCTTTCTCTTGCACTGAGACAAGTTTCAGCTAGCTTTGCGACAAAGGAGGCGTCACAACAACAATACTAGCAGTAGCCATGGTCTCTTTCTCCTGTGGTGAAGTCATGGGAACAGACGAGAGGCAGTGTCTACACTCTCCATCCCCGGCCTCCCGGGGGTCGCACAGGAGTACGGCAGCCCGTCTCTCTAATGCATCTCACCCTGGGAGGTCATGCCAATTGGAGCCCGTTGCTCATAACCTGTCACACACACACACACACACACACACACACACACACACACACACACACACACACACACACACACACACACACACACACACACACACACACACACACACACGGATGCCAGCACATACTCACACACACACGCAAGCACGCATACTCACACACACGCAAGCATACACACACAAACGCACAAAACCATGAAACACACACACGCAAGCAACCATGCACACACACAAACGCACAGACCATCAAACAAACGCACACACAAACACATGCATGCTACACACACAAATATACACACACACACACACACACACGTATATGCATACACACAAATGAACAAACAGACACACACACACGCAAACACACACACACACACACACACACAATCAAACAAATGCACAAACAACCAGACAGACACAAACACTCACAAATGCACGCGCGCACACAAACGCACAAAGAAACAGACGCACAAACACACACATGCACACCCTCCCTCTATACACCTCCTCTGTGTGTCTATTGCTCCTGCCTCATGCCAGCAGGTACGGCCTTCTGCTGGCTGGCATCGCTTCGCCCCAGGGATACAGGCGCTACTCGAGCCAAGACGCAGTGTCCAGTGTCAGGCGAGAATGGTCGCCATTGTTGCCTTGGCTGAATACAGGGACCACAAGAAGGCACTCAGGCTGAGATAGTGAGATAAGAGGGATAGCTGGCAGGCTAAACGTGGGGAAGAAATAATGTTAACAGACTCTACTGTACAACTTATTATACAAACTCGAAGGGGGGGCAGGATAGCATCTTTTTTTTGTTGATTTTTTGTGATGTGACAAACAAAGATATATATTTTTAAACCTTTCATGCCAAATGCTAAGATTTAACATTGCATTTTGAACCCATAAAACATTGATTAAACTTTCTTCTAACAAATATTGTATGTCGCTTTGTATAAAATGTCTTCTAATGCACTTAATGCAAATGTAAAACACAGTAAAATAAAGCATTCAGACTGCATTTCGGCTTTCGAGACATTGGCCGAAAACAGAGAGATGTACTGGTGAGATGAAGTATTTTTGAACCCATGGTTGGTGAAAAGATGAGCAACGAGGCGTCTTGTATACAGGATTTCAAAACAGTGAAAGATAGTGACACCTCGTGGTTCCATTTTGTAATTGATATACCATTCGCTGTTGCCGGCTACACGCCGCTCCACCAATCCGGGGAGACAATACTCGGACTTCGTACTGTCACCCTATCATTGCCCGGGACCTTTCAAAACAAAGATGGCGTACTTACATTGAATATCTGAAATTCTGAACATATTTTTGCCTCTTTGTTGTAATTTCAGAAACTTCAGGTGAGTTACAAAATATAATATCAAACGCATTCGTTTAAATCACTGCAGTAACCAAAAACGGTATATTTTCCCGCCGTCTCGTTAGCTATCTTATTCATTATCGAAGTAAATCCGTAACTGCCTCAGTCAGCCACAGCTGTAATATTCACCGTGCAAAACCAGAACAATTGCCTGCCGTGATTCTTTTCATCACATTATAATCTCCGTGTCATGTCTTAACATGTGCTTGTGCTTTCGGTTTTCTCGGGACCACTAGAATGAAGGTGGTCAATTTGAAGCAAGCCATCCTTCAGGCTTGGAAGGAGCGCTGGAGTGACTACCAATGGGCTATCAACATCAAGAAGAACTTGGGAACGAAGGGAGCAACGTGGGATTATCTGAATCTAGCAGGTACGACTAGATTAATCGCTTTATCAATGATTCAGAATCGAAACTGCTTAGACCAAGAAGAGTAGATCATGTAACTGGTGGTTTTGTTGTTGGGAATTTCAGAAGCACTTATGGAGCAAGCGCTGATAGGTCCATCTCCCAACCCTCTTATACTGTCCTACCTCAAATATGCAATAAATTCACAGGTAAGATCCAATGCAGTTCTACATTAACACAATATTGTTTGCACTTGTGCTGCAGACACAGTATATAAATATCTAAACCTGCCTTTGTCTCTTCTCAGATGGTGTCTTATTCTAGTGTCCTCACAGCCATCAGCAAGGTGTGGCTATAGGATAAGAATATGGTTGACTACAATGTGTGGAATGAATTTTCCAGATATGTCAGTTGAAATCTTTTCTAATCCAGGCCTGATTTGTTTCCTCTCCAGTTCGATGATTTCTCCCGAGATCTGTGTGTCAAATCCCTGTTGGAGATCATGGATATGTTCAGCAACCATCTAAGGTACATTGACCAACAACAAGGTCACACATTCACTTACCCTCATGAGCTCTATGTTTTAATGAACTTATTTATATATATAAATTAAGTAGGTGTGGTGGCTACCACCTTCCTGACGATTAATGACAGAGTCACTCTGGAAGTCACTAATTCATTGTATGTAGTAGGTCATGTATGCATTTAAAATGTAAACACTTAAAAAATGAAATAATAAATAGACAGTGTCTAATCCTGGGTGAGCGTCTTCTACCTCCTCCCTGACTCATGTCTTTGACCCCCCCCCCACCTGTAGCTGCCATGGGAAGGCGGAGGAGTGCATTGGCCTGTGCCGGGCGCTGCTGAACGTGGTGATGTGGCTGGTGCTGGGCTGCGCCTGGTACTGCGACCGGCTCCGGGAGCTGGGCAGCTCGGCCAGCACGGAGGCCAGCCTCAAGGCCTGCCAGGAGAGGCTCCACAGCCTGGTGAGCAGCATCAAGAACAGGGCCCTGATCCACATCGCCCGGCTGGAGGACCAAGGTAGGGGGTGTGGATGTGGGTTTGGGGGTGGACAAATCTTGGCCTTCTCTTCACGCCTGATGAACAATAAAGTTTTCACGTACATTAACTATTTACATAAGCCGTGATGTGTATATGCGGCATAATCATGCCGCTGAAGAGGCAGATGGAATACTCAACCTTTATAGCCGAGTGAAGATGAGCTTATGCTCCTTCCTTCCAGACAAAATGATCAATCTATGTAGCTAGAGGATTCAATTTTACTGGAGTTTACTTTTAATGTAAAAGTAGTACAGCCAATGGCTTAAGGCGATGAGGGGGATTGGGAAAGTGAGTGCTTATTCTTTAATCCATCAATGTTTTAGAAACGTTTGTTTTTTTGAGGTTATTTCCCTGAAACAACTGCATCCCTTCATCTTATCCAAAGCAACCTGTATTCAAGTACTAAAGTGCATTTAAACTTTTGCTTGAAGCCCTGACTTCTATCGAGGTGAATCATCAATACATATAAAAGATAGTGATAGTTCAACCACTATGGATGCAGTAAGAACACTGTGTTTATAAACGTAAATAGGCTATTACCTCTGTCATGTCCTACAACTTGTACAGTCTCCATGGTTACTATGACAAAGATGCCCGAAGGTGATCAGTTAAATAAATGTATTCGCTGGCTGGAGCCATACATAATCGACCTTGGTGCGAATAAAATTTATGTTGCGTATTGTATGTGTCTAGTCCATTTCAACTCAAAGATTTATAATTATTTTATGGTCGTGTGAAGAAATCGTGACCAAAAATTCTGTTCAATGTAAAAGGACCTCACAAAGCGAGAGCAGTGAAGTCAGTCCTCTCCATCATCATGGACCATGCGGCAGCGTAATATCATGTCATTATGGGCCTATTATTTACTTTGCAAGAAAAATGTTTATTGGTAGAATGTGGACAGAACGTTTAATAGGGGCCATGGCAAAGCATAAGCCTGTGTATACAGAGTATAAATACATTGTAAATATTAATGATAGGTTTTAAGCATTATCATTTTGGATTTTATCTAAAGGAATGGGATTATATTGGAAGATTGACAGCTTTAATGTGTTTTCTTGTTGTTACAACTTAACTATAACGTTATTTTGCAGTCATCATGTAGACTCTTTGCCCTTAACAAATTGCAGTGAAAACATTAGGGTGCTTGTATTAGGGCATCTTGCCCAAGGTTGCTTCCAGATACTTGTTTCCGTGTGAAATTATGTAAATGTGACCAGGACCCCAGCTGTTCATGTATATATGCAGTGCGCTCAATCACAATCAACTCTTAACTTCCCGTCTGGCATCTCCCCCTCACCACGGTGGTCTCCCCACAGGTTCCTGGAGCAACGTGGAGCAAGCCATCCTCAAACTGACAGAAGGCATTGGCAGTGTGACCAATCAGACCCTGAAGAGTAAACTGGAGGAGAGAGCGTCTCGCTGGTGAAGGGGTGAGTATTGAACGAGCATCACCATCCTCTGTGTCCTTCTACTGTTTTACCATGGTGGTCTGGTGCTGGTGTTGAACTAGAGGCGGTTTTATATACTGCTGCATTGAAAAGCTGATGGGGGGGGTATGTGGTGGGTTCTCCGATCAACCCATGTCACCACACACAGAGGCCGTCGCTCACGCGCCCCTCTCCAAAGATTCCACTGCCTGTCAGGGCAAAAACGCAGGGGAGAACAAATCTCTCGACACATGACGCAGAGATATAATTGAAGTCGGTGTCTGCAGGATCCCCCACATGCTGACGGCGCAGAGCGCGCCCCCTGCCCAGCCCTCCTTCCCCTCGGTCCCACGCCTCTCATCATGCTGGAGGGGACCATGAACCTGACGGGGGAGACCCAGCCGCTGGTGGAGCAGCTCATGATGATCAAGAGGATGCAGGTGAGGGTTCACACGCCGCACTGAAACCACGCCAGACGACACCCACACCACACGAGCTACACCGCACCGCAGACCCCCAGACACCCCCCGCACGGAACTAAACCGCACCAGACCACAACGCAGATATAACACGTCACACCACGTCAGAGACGACACATCACCACACCAAACCAGACAACACGGAACCACATCACACCACACCACACCAGAAAATAAGTCTTTAGTTTTAAATCTGAGCAAGTAAAGTGGGAAGGTCGGGTTGTGGAGCACCTAGTAAAAACACACTACATCACACCACCAGAGGTGACACAAAGAGGCTGGTCTGTTTTTGGTTTTGCGGCAGGATAGTCTTTTGTGTTTTGGTTACTTTGAACAATATGCCTAAACCCTAGGCCCTCTGGATTCGGTCCAAAAGCTGGGGAGGTAATCTATTGTTTTTATTTTATATATATATATATATATATATATATATATATATATATATACTATACCACACCAGAAAATTGAAATTGTCTTGTATCCCGACAGTAGTCAGTAAATCGAAAAAGTATCTATGGCTGTCGGAGGCCTTTAATAATCTCATCCAATCCTTTCATTCGGCCTGAATGGAATGACTGGATGGCCTGTCTGTCTGCCTACATACCCGGCTCCTCTCACACACTGTGCCCGTCCACTCATCACGCATAACTGGAGTCTCGCACAAGACTAGGCAGACCTATCGCTAAAGCTAGCGATGTGTTTGGGGGAAGTGGGAGGGAGAGGGTGAGAGTTTTTCTGTTGGATACCTTCAAAAATCGAGCTCTCTTGATCTTCAAAGTCAAAATTTAATTGCATTTTGATTTGCATCACAGTAGCGGGTCTCAAAGGACTTCACAGGCACACATCCTGGCACACCAGCTAAAGCCTTAGAAGGGCGATTTTAAGACTCAACTTAAATTCACACGTAGCAGACGAACACCAAAGTCCAGCCGGATGAAAGGTCATCCACAAGGTCAGCGCTCGTCCCCCCCGCCCCTTCCTGACGCCGCCTGTGTGACTCCTCCCACAGCGTATCCCCACGCCCCTCTTTGTGCTGGAGATCTGGAAGGCCTGCTTCACTGGCCTCATCGAGTCGCCCGAGGGCACGGAGGAGCTCAAGTGGACCGCCTTCATGTTCCTCAAGGTGGGTTCCTCGGCATGGGTTCCTCCCCCCCCCCCCCCCCCGGCACCCCGTTTGGCCATATGGGGCCATCGGGGCCGGGTTCCTTTTGAAGGGGACATTATGCGACCAGCTGTGAGTGTGATTAGCCATTACAAGCCGTTTGAAAATCGGGCTTTTCCTGTGTTTTGTGTGTGTCCACCGAGATGTATGCTGGATAGATCAGTCTACCAGCCTACCCAGTGGACTGTGGCAATTATTGCCTCATCTATCCAGCGTCGTACATCTAAGTAGACACTCCACATTTGTGTCACTAAAACACAGGAAAAAGGCAGATTTTCAAATGGCTTGTAATGGCTAATCACACTGACATGTTGTGTGCATAATATCACCCCTTTAAGATAAAGTGCTACGTAGAGGCCTCTTTAAAGGCTGATGGGTTAGTGACTCGGGTCTTAATGACTTAATTGCCTTAGGGTCTTTTAATCATTTGGTTCATTTGATTCGTTTAAGTCCTTTAAAATGTCAAAGTTGATGTTTTCCATTTTTTGTTTGATTAGGTCTAAGCAATAGCAAACCAAAAGTATGGTTTTTGTATCACAAAAAAATGTATGTTCTTGTTTTGTTTAATTCTCTGAAAACAGAAAAAAAAAAGCGACCAAAATATCAGCAAACGCTGAATATAATGTACCTGATCCATAACTCGTGCGTTCAGTCATTCATCATAGAGTACTGACTCAACTCTGACCCCAACCATTGAATTAGCCTCTGCACCGTAGTGTCAATGACGCACCGGCCCTCCCCTGAACAGAAGGTTATCAACCGCGGCCAGCACCGGAACAGAACCGCGGTAGATTTACTGTGACACCCGAGGCTAGTCATCCCTGAACGCTCTTATCGGCCCCCCCTCTTTCACAACTTCCTCCAGACTGCCGCATTCCCTCCGCCCGGGTCTGTTCGCTGGGTGACCCCCCAGGCCTGACCTTCCAGGGGCCTGTTGAGGCAACACACTTGCTCCTCTCTTGCTTTTCAATCACCCAACGTGTTCATTCATTCTTATGATGAATAAATAGGGTTATAACAATTATCAATGTGATTTATCACTGGTCATGTTTCTTGTAACTATTATTTATTTATAGAAAATTATCCTGTCTTTCTTCAGGGAATTATTTTGATCAAGCCATCCTATAAGGGCTTAATGGGATAACTGTGTAATACTCGTGTAAAATTACCGTGGTATCATTTAGTATTGTGGTGGTTCTTATTTCATTTCCTTACGATCCCCAAGTGCTTTCTCAAGCTAAAGAGCCCTCAAAGTGATAAAAGACAGGTAGGCTTGCTCTCCCTATACACACACGCAACGCACGCACGCACGCACACACAGTCACCCCCTGCCCAACCATATG
>OLKM01000405.1:313256-328184 GCA_900291075.1 Melanogrammus aeglefinus | reverse complement strand
TGGGCTGCTGCATTAAGCCCCAGCCTCAGGCCGCCATGTTGTTGGTTTCTCCCCACTGCAAAACGAGAGGTTCGTTTCCCTGCGCCTTCGGGCGGGGGGATAGGCTCTCACTGTTGTCTCGGCCACGGCCCCCGAACCGGCAGTGCAAGGCAGTACCGGCCTTCTCTTGTGAGGCCCTGGTAGGGGTGCTGGAAATGCTCCAACCGGGGACTCCTCCATCGTTCTGCTGGGTGGACTTCAATGCCCACTACTGTGGGCAGCGACAGTGTTACCTGGAGAGGTGTGATGGGAGGGAACGGCCTCTCCCCGATCTGAACCCGCGAGCTGGTGTTTTGTTATTGGACTTATCTGTGACTAGCCACAGTTTGTGTCCATATACGAGACATCCATGTTTCAGGCATAAGGGTGTCCAATCAGTGCACGTTGGCACCAGGACACCCCTAGGCCGGAGGTCAATGATCGACCTTGTTAAGTCGTGTCATCCTGATCCTCCGGCGTATGTCTTGGACACTCGGGTGAAGGATGGGGCTGAGCATTGTCAACTGTCACACCTGGTGGTGAGTTGGATCCGCTGGCAGGGGAGGAAGCTGGTCAGACTTGGCAGACCCAGGCGTATCCGTAGAGGGTCTGCTGGGAACGTCTGGCAGAATGCCCCTGTCAGGGAGGTCTTCAACTATCCTCACCTCCGGGGCCGCGTCAGAGCTTTGACCAGATTGCCGAGGGAACGCCGGCACGATATTGAGTCCTTGAATGGACCATGTTCTCCACTCTCCATTGTTGACGCGGCCCGTCCGGAGCTGTGGCTCCGTAAGGTCTCCGCGCTTGTCGCGGCGGTAAATCCCCGAACCCGGTGGTGGACCCTCGGAATAGTAAGGGATGCTGTCCAGCTGAAGAAGGAGTCGCGAGCCTACTACCGAGCCTGGCTGAGCTCGGGGGACTCCCGAGGGTCAGCTGACGGGTACCCTAGGGCAGGCCGAGCGGTACGGCAGCTCCGCGGGCGGTCACGGAAAAGCAAAAACTCGGGTCCTGGGAGAAAGTTCAGGGAGCTATATTCCTGAGTCAAAGGCCATCCTTCCGACGCCTCAGGAGGGGGGAAGACAGTTTCTCCCGCAACTACACTGGTACTACAGTGGTGAGGAGGGGAGCTGGTTGACCTCGACTTAGGGATATGGTCGGTATTCGGAGCGGTGGATGAGAATACTTCGAGGATCTCCTCAAATCCTCACTGGCACGCCTTCCGTCGAGGACGCCAGAGGCTGAGAGGATTAAGAGGTTGATTCATTCATCCCCCAAGCTGAAGGTCCACTAGGGTAGTCCGGAAAGCTCCTCAGTGGCAAAGGCACCGGGTGTGGATGAGAATCCGCCCTGCAGTACCCTCAAGTCTCTTGGATGTTGCTCAGGGCCTGTCTCGTGGCTGACACCGCATCGCCAGCATCGCGTGGGCAGTCCGGTGCGGACAGTGGTCTCTGGACTGGCAGACCGGGTGGTGGTCCCTCTCTTCAAAAAGGGGACCGGAGGGTGTGTCCAACTAACCTGGTGGATCACACTAACTTCAGCCTCCGGGGAAAGACTCTATTTCCAGGGTGCTGGAGAGGAGAATTCAGCGATATGCGAAACGAACTCGATTCAGGAGGAACAAATGCGGTTTTCGCTCCTGGCCGTGGAACACTGGAACAAGCTTCTTACTACCCTCAGCAAGGGTGTGCTTCGAGGGTGCATTGGGAGTTATGCCCAAACCCAGTCCACATCGTGTTTTTGGACTGGGTGAATGCTTATCACCTGACGATTCGCGCGCCCCCGTGGCATCCTGTGGGAGGTGCTTCCGAGGAGGTATGGGGTCGGAAGGCCCTCTGCTGAGGGCTGTACGGTCCCTGTATGACCGGAAGCAGGAGCTTGGTTCGCACATTGCGGCCAGTAAGTTCAGACCTGTTTCCCGGTGCGTGTTGGACTCCTGCAGGGCTGCCCTTTGTCACCGGTTTTGTTCATTATTTTTATGGAGAGAATTTCTAGGCGCAGGACCAATGTGCCCGGGACGGGGGTACGGTTTCGGGAAGCCACTTGAATATCATCTCTGCTTTTTGCAGATTGATGTGGTCTTGTTGCTCCCTCGAGCCAGGACCTTCAGCATGCATCACTGGGGCGGTTTGCAGCCGAGTGTGTGAAGCAGCTGGGGATGAAGAATCAGCACCTCTAAGTCCCGAGTGCCATGGGTTCTCACGCGGAAAAAGGGTGGCTTGCACCCTCCAGGTCGGGAGAGGAGTTCCTGCCTCAGGTGGAGGAGTTTAAGTATCTCGGGTCTTGTTCACGAGTGAGGGGAGAACGGAGCGCGAGATCGACAGGCGGATCGGTGCGGCGCGGCCCGCAGTAGTATAATACGGTCATTGTATCGGTCCGTCGTGGTGAAGAAGGAGCGGAGGCCGAAAGGGCAAAGCTCTGATTACCGGTCGATCTACGTTCCCACCTCACCTATGGTCATGAACTCCTGGGGTCATGACCGAAAGAACGGAAACGGATCCCGGATACAAGCGGCCGAAATGAGTTTCCTCCCGCAGGGTGGCGGGGCGCTCCCTTTAGAGATAGGGTGAGGAGCTCTGTCAACTCGGGAGGAGGAGCTCGGAGTAGAGCCGCTGCTTCCCTCCACATCGAGAGGAGCCAGCTGAGGTGGCTCTGGGCATCTGTATAGGATGCCCCTGGACGCCTCCTCCTCGTGAGGTTGTTCCGGGCATTGTCCCACCGGGAGGAGGCCCCAGAGGAGACCTAGACACGCTGGAGTGATCTAACGTCACTCGGCTGGCCTGCTGGAAACCTACTTGGGGGTCCCCTGGAAGAGCTGGAGGAAAGAGTCCGGGAGAGGGAAGTCTGGGGATCCCTGCTCCGACTGCTACCCTGCTACCCGCTGACCGACCCGCTCCGGATTAAGCGATGAAGATGGATGGATGGATGGATGGATGATAATGGAATGGCTTTCATCGGAAAAAAAAAGGATATAACACTTCCCCTGTATCTTTGTAAGAAAATTTAAAAAAAAACACAGAGGTCTGAGAAACTGTCGCTTACACAGATTTATTTTTATAGTTTAGACAAAGCACAGCGGTCCTGAAGAGTAAGGATATTACTCTGAACTGAATACACACGGATGGATGGCTTCATCGGAAAAAAAAAGAATATAACACTTCCCCTGTATTTGTAAGAAAATTTAAAAAAAAACACAGAGGTCTGAGAAACTGTCGCTTACACAGATTTATTTTTATAGTTTAGACAAAGCACAGCGGTCCTGAAGAGTAAGGATATACACACGCCTTGTAGCCCAGATACAGAGCTCACCCGCCCCTTCACTCTCGTCGCTTCATCACGCACAGAGGGACAAAAAATAAACACCTATTTTCCTACATTTCAAATATCCCTGTCGACTCACACATACAATTCATTATCATTGGATTTTACTTTGTATTATCTTCATATTAATTCTTTATACACAAACGCGCATGTTGGCTAATAATTTAATCTTCAGTCATTTTAATACATGATGAACTAACGTCTCTAGACAGTGGAAGCACAAATCCAAGAATGCAACACACACACACATACATAACATACATACATTTATTACAATAAATAAATACATAGATATGTTGTCCATGGTATACTAGTTAAGAACTACAATGTACTTGTGGGTGTTGCAGCAGTGACGGATGATATTCAGGTGGGGGGGGGGTTGTTAGTGGAGTGCTGGGGGGCTGGAGAGCTGTGACTCTGAAACGGGCTGTAGTAAGTAGGACATCAATCAAGGGTACACGCGTAGCAAGAAAACAGTTCTGTGGCTGGTGCATTAGTTAGTCACGTCAACAACAAAGTTACCACCACCAAGTGCAGTCATTATTATTACGACAAAAATAAAAACCAAATGTAGAGGAACTTAGGAAGGGAGGGGTAAATACGCGGTTTCTAAAACAACATGTGGGAGAGACAATGGATAGAAGTAAACACAGGCGACTATAATATTGATTATATTGTTGGTCTGTTTTTTGCGTCTCACTCACCCCCGAAACCACTGACGGAGAGAAAAAGAAGGGAGGGAGGGAGGGAGGGAGGGAAAGAAAACATAAGATATTCAGTGAAGAATAAAGTGAACAGGATGTTAAACATTTGACCAGCAGCAAACATGTAATCCTGATCATTTATTTGAATTACGTGAGTATTTAGAGAATTCAAGTTTTTCTCTTTATTTAACATCTTATCAATTCAGTCTTGAGTCTAAATTGATTGACAGACAGCTGCAGTTCAGCTATCCAATGACATATTGCACATTCTATGAAGTCCCGCCCTCTCTATTGTAATAGTGTTTATTTTAGGGATGAGGAGGGTCGATTTGGTTTGGGGTCAGTGCAGAGAGGATTTTGTGATAAGGTAGAATCAGAAAACTTAAATCCAAGACAAACATGAAACCCGGCTGTTGTCTTTTAAAAAACCGATGCAATAATATTGCATAGGTCCACTGGATATAAACAAATATGCACACAAGAGAAACAAGCAAATAGACCTGAAAGCATAACACCTGTTTGCTTGAAAAGAGAGGTCACACCGTTATCTTATAGAAGATTTGGAGTTGGTAAGACACTTGAAAAAGCACAAAAAAAACGACTGAAATCGGTTTCAACCCATTTCAAGGAATCATTCATCACTGTCTGATGAATTGACTCAAAGTGTTTTTTCTGAGTGGAGACAACTTGACCTAAATTGTCAATAGTTATGGAAAACTACTGGGATCCAACACATTTAAAGATAAATAGGTTGATTGAAATGCCAAAAATCATAGAGGTGAAGAGACGATAGTTTTTGATATGTTGTGTACATTGTGTCTATACATAACTTGGCATTGCTGTTTAAGGACTGTACAGTTAGAAGCACAAAACTGCATTGGTTCTGATTGGCTATTCAGGTGCAAAGACAGCCCTGCCTCTACAGTGATTGGACGAGACAAATGTTACTTCCCAGCCCATTATTCTACTTTCGGCATTGTTTTTTGGAGAAAGGGGACTGAGGGGTACTGCGAATCTTTTTGGATACAACCGACAATAGTTTAAGACACACATGGATGAAGTTTTCTTACCCAAAACCACTTTGGCCAGACAATGCTTTATGTTTATTCGATACATAGAAGGCTTGATTTGAAAGGAAAAGCAGCCTCGAAATATAAACCTGAAAACCACATATGGCTATTCAGTATTCAAAAGCCATTTCAAATGAAGTTCAAAGGTAGGACCTCGGTAGACGCAAGTACTCAGTGTATTTCATGACCCTTTTTATTCATGCTGAGTATGATGTGTGTATCTGACTGTTAGCATGTACATTGTGTGTTTTGAGTTTAGCTGCGTGTGCGTGTGTAAATTTAAATTTTTCATTCAGCTCTGGTTACCGGTATTATTGGAAAATAGCATGTTTATAGTAAGTTTACATATCATGCACTAGTGTGTGTGTGTGTGTGTGTGTGTGTGTGTGTGTGTGTGTGTGTGTGTGTGTGTGTGTGTGTGTGTGTGTGTGTGTTTGTGCGTACACATGAATGCGTCTGTTTGCATATCGGTGTGTGACCAAAAACACAGTGAGAGAGAGAGAGAGAGAGAGAGAGAGAGAGAGAGAGAGAGAGAGAGAGAGAGAGAGAGAGAGAGAGAGAGAGAGAGAGAGAGAGAGAGAGAGAGAGAGAGAGAGACAGAGACAGAGACAGAGAGACAGGGAGAGACAGGGAGAGAGAGACAGACAGAGAGAAAGGGACAATGAGGCAGAGTACAGTAGTACAGGAGCAGTAGGAGGTGGAGGAGGGGGGGACCCGCTCTGGTCTGTCATGACAGATGACAGCCGGTAGGTGAAGCTGTTGCCCTGTAGTCCGGAGGCAGGGTGGGTGGGGTTAATGAAGACGTAGTAGTAGGGAGGGGCTTGGAGGCCTAGTGGGTTGGAGAAGGTGGGGGTCTTCGACTGCCATGGACGAACACAGAGACACACAGAGACACACACACACACACAAACACACACACACACACACACACACAAATCCAACACACACAGAAGACACACATCGGTCAAGGGTTAAGGAACACACAGGAGGAAGCGGATAGGATAGGATAGGATGTGTGGGGTGGAGGGGTTCAATCTACTGCTCTCCTATACAAGACAAATGTTATTTTCCTGAAAACATTTAAAATTTGAAAAAAAATGTCACTACACTTGCATGTAATGCAGGAGCACCCATTTAAAGGGCATCTATTTTAAGTCATTATAAGCTATTTCCAAATAAGTCCACTTGTGACATCACAACTGGGACAGCAAGATGAAATCCCACCGGTCACAACAGGTGGTCAGGAGTTCATCTCTCCGTCCGACACAGTGGTGCCAGAAATGGTTGACATTTTTTAAATGGCACACCTTGTGGGTAAAACAGCGACCGTTCCAAAGACGTGTGTAATGTCATGCACTGACAGCAGCACACACGGCAACACAAGATCACCACGACTCACACCACGTGTACACTGGGACTGGACGACGGTTCATTCGAGACGTCTATGTATTTGACACCGATCTAACAAGACAGTGAGCGTAGTGAGAGACATCGTCGAGGTCAAATGAATATGACGTGATGCTGAATATATCATTGCTTGCTAAATGACTCCCTTCACCTCCGGTGCCCTCTGACTCAACTGAGCATCTTGATCAAGACGGCTGAGCCTGGCCTACTCCCTAATGAGCTGTGTCCGTGGGCACCGTGAATCACTTTGGATAAAAGTATCTCCTAGATATGAAAGCTAAATGGCTTAGTACAGTATTAACAGGATTGCTTTTCTTTAGAATAGAGTAGATGAAATTGTTGTGACAAAAAATCTAATGATATAAACGTATACATTTCACAATAATCAAAATAAGCCTATTGATGTTATTGAATTCAACTATAAATGTCGTTCTAGATTGGACTTTCCAACTGTACAAAATATGCTTATGTTGATGAATGGGCATATGCAGACGTGATATGCATTTTGGTTGACAGGACAACAGTCGACACACTAGACGATGAATGACCGAGTTGTTACGAGAAACACGCACAATACCAAACCGAGAGACACACAACACAGTCCGATATCATGATTTGAGCTTTGGATGTGACCGACGTTGGCTGTCCGTTCACATTCGGCAGGTAGGTGTGTGTTTGTTTGTGTGCGTGTGTTTGTGTGTGTGTGGGTGTTTGCGTGTTCAGATTTGGGTGTTCTTATTCCTGACACCCCAACGGCTCCCCAAAAGCTTCAAAAAAGAAAAATGCATATTTGATCACGGTTACCTCTATGATTCAAATACAAAAACACACACAACATGAAGAGTGTGAATGTTTGTTGACGCGCCCATGCAGTGCTACATGAAGGCCAAACTCACAGGGGGGGGAACACTACAGTAAGACACATAAGTTGAGACTGAGAAATGGACATGCAACAGTCGCAGAGACCTCTTCCTCCCACAACGTAGAAGGAAGCAGGTGAGGATGACGATGGTGACTGGGCAGCACCAAACGTACCAGAAAGCTGTTAGTTAGTCCTCATTGGTCAGTGAAAGTGATCCTGAAAGGGGATTGGTTGATTCATAGGTAGGTAAGGGTTTAGAAGGGGTGTGTGTCGAGGAGGGGCGTTGGGATGAAGAGAAGGAGGAGGAGGAGGAGGAAGAAGAGAGGAAGAGGAATGCAAACAAGACAGGTTATAGTGAAAGGAAAGGACACAGGTCACATGATGGCTATAAGCCTCTCACCCTGGACTGTTCCAAATTCCGAATTTTCTTTACTTAGAATTTTCAGAATTTGGAACTTTTGGAATTCGGAATTCAGAACATGCAGAATTCATATTTGTTAGTATTCTATTTCAGTTTTTTTTTTAAATTCAGGAGATGTGTAAATGCTTATTCCATCCGTTGAAACATGGTGGGAATTGAGTGAGAGTCTGGTCGTGTGACGCGTGTGCATAGAGGGAAGCTGCTGGCCCCTTTTCAAACATCACAGCCATGGCTTGATAAAGATGAACTGGCTCACAAACACAAGCAAACACCAGGTGAAGATTAGAGGGGCTGGAAGCAGAGGAAGCGGCAGAGCTTTGAAAGCAGGAGTGTCATGTATTGATATATTCTGTCTAGAGTCTGCCCTTTTGTCTAGCTTCCACCTGTAATGGCTTAGTGGCGTGAGAAATAATGAGATCAGTGGCTGAAAATAGTCCTGTCGGGAGAACGTTGTGTGGATGGATCAGATGATGTGTCTTAACGTTGAAGAGATTTGGGAGGACACATACAATTATTTTCCTTTCCCTTCGAAATTGTGCAAATGTGTGTTTGAAAATAGGAAATACACCAACTGGGCTACTTTTAGGGAGTCTATTTCTCTCTTCTAATACACCAGAGCAGCCTAGCCTGGTATTTACCTCATTCATCCCCTCATCCTGGTCCCATCACATCCCTCATCGCAACAAGAGGGCATTCACACTTCAGCTGGGACTGCAGCACATGAGCAGACATGACATCCACCAGAATCAACTCATTGTGCTCCAAGGAAACCAAGGAAAAAACACGCTTCAAAAAAATTAAAGCTTTGTTTAGGACGAATTAAAGAGAAAACCTCTCAGGTTTAAAGGTTGATAAGTCCTAGTGGAATAAAAAGACTAAGTCCTTACAAGCCATTTGTAAGGACTCCCACGTGTGACCTCACAACTGGGAGCGTCCACCTGATGTACGACTGATCAACTCCCTGGGCACCACATCCACGTATCATACATATGTGGGTGGGACTCTCCCACTCGTGATGTCACAAGGGGGTCCATTCTAAACCGGCTTGTTTTCAGACTCACATCTGTTGGTAAGACAGGGGGCCCATCAGAGGGGGCCCTTCAGAAGGCTTACCTAGGCACACTGGGGGGTGCGCGGTTGGGCCGAGAGGGCACGGTGGGCGGGGGCCCGCTGTAAGTATCGGGTGAGGCCCCCGGGCGGGAGGGGACGGGGGGTCCCCCGGCGGGGGGAGGACCGGGTGGGGGACCCCGAGACAGCGGACGTCCCGGGGGGCCCGGAGGGGCCCTGCGGTTGGGGGTGGGACTGGTGGCGGGAGACCTGGTGGGGAAGAGATGGGAATATGGTTGAAGAGGAGGGTGGAGTTCAGTACTTAAGTTGAGTATGACATCGTGAACATTAGCGAACATTAGCGAACACCGACATAAAGGACCTAGAGGGGGTGAAGTTTGACACTTGAAAGTAGGGGATTTTGACGTATTTTACTAAACAACACGGGATCTACTAACTTCTATTTACTGAATTTACATGAATTTAAATTAGTCTTTCAATATTGCAGCAATCTTTGAACCGGTAAAGTTTCAAACAGATTCTCACGAACAACCATCGCCCCCTAGTGGAGACACCAGCACCCCGGCCCTCCTCACCTGCCGCCGGAGCCGCCGCCGGCGCGCTGCACCTGCAGCCAGGAGTCGTCGACGGGCGGGGGCATGGCGGTGGTGATGGTGGTGGTGCTGATGTCCCCGATGATGCCCAGGGCCTCGCGCAGGGCATGGTACATGCGCAGCATCTCATCACGGTGCTGAGCCTGCTCCTGGGACTCCTCCATCAGGGAGCTCTGGTCCCCGCACGAGTACAGCTCGGCTAGCAGGTCGGCGTTGATGTACTCCTTGGTCTGGAGGGGGGAGAGGGAGGGGGGAGAGGGGGAGAGAGAGGGAGGGGAGAGGGAGGGAGAGGGAGGAGAGGGAGGGGAGGGGAAGAGGGGGAGGAGAAGGGGGAGGGGGAGAAGGTGAGAGATTGAGAGAGGAAGAATGAGAGGGTTATTGGATAACAATTATTTGCTATATTGTTTTCCAATAATGGGACACCCCATGGGTGGTTTATTTCACTTTTACAATTTACAAATAATGATTTGATATGAGTTACTTTCATCTGTGTCGCTATTTGCCTTTTTATCGACTTAAGCAGCTGAAAGGTTTGTTTGGACCACTCAGGATCAAGTATTAATATATTACAATGTATATATTAATATTACAATGTTGTGTAATATGTCAATTCTCTCTTTTATTTTAGAACTGTATAAGTGCAGTAGGATAATTAAGAGGAAGAATCCTTGCTTATATGTGTTATAAACTATTCCATTATTTCCCTTTAGTCAGTAGGATAATTAAGAGGAAGAATCCTTGCTTATATGTGTTATAAACTATTCCATTATTTCCCTTTGGTCATCTCTATGGCCATGGTAACAAAATGGCCGCCATGAAAACTGGCCCACCGCGATCAAACAACGCTGTGCCAAGGGGAAGACTCACGTTGTTGATCATGAGGTGCATGATGGTCTTGGGCATGAGGTCGCGGACCGTCTTGTTGACGATGGCCATGTAGGAGTCCACCAGGTTGCGGATGGTCTCCACCTGCCGCTCCAGCTGGGGGTCGCTGTGCATGAAGTTGTCTGAGCCGTTCTCCTCCCCACCCTCACTCTGGAGGGGGAGGGAGGGGGGGGAGGCAGAGTGAGAGGGATGGTTTAGTCAGTGACATTGAAGCTTTTATCTAAAGCGATGTACAGGTGATTTGGAGAGAAAATCCAAATAGTACAAATGTTGACCGCGCTTGTGGAAAAACAACCTGGATATATTTTTTCTTATATTTGGTTAAAAACATACATATTCGTATATACACACACATACATATCATACATATTACACATTAGTACATATTTTTATTTGTTGGAGATTGCAGCCCTAACTATATGAAGGGGGCAATCCAGTACTGCTATGATGGAGGTTATACCACAAGACATTCTTGTGAATAGGAATTGGCAGTAGTCTAAGAAAGAAGGGATAGACATGAGAGACAGAGAGAGAGAGAGAGAGAGAGAGAGAGAGAGAGAGAGAGAGAGAGAGAGAGAGAGAGAGAGAGAGAGAGAGAGAGAGAGAGAGAGAGAGAGAGAGAGAGAGAGAGAGAGAGAGAGAGAGAGAGAGAGAGAGAGAGAGAGAGAGACAGAGAGAGAGAGAGAGAGAGCAATGGAGGCCAGGAGCACATACCTTGCCCTCCTTGTCCTACATGGTCCACAAGCATGCGATACAGAGGACGCCACGAGAAGATAATAACGTTACCAGAACATTCGCAAAATCAACAGCCAACATTTACAAAAGAGTACAGGCCCAAAATGTTTTGATGAAGAGATTGGAACGCTCGCTATGTGCCGCAGCGACAGTTCAGAATATCATTTTGACGTGATCTAAACTGTTAGCGCAATAGATTAGCTTTGGTTTGGTACGCTAACAATTATGCATTTAAACTGCGAAAAATAAAGACAGAGTGAGACTGAGAGAGTGAGAGAAGAAAACTTAGTCAAACTAAAGTAATCCGAGCTGAACTTAAGTTCTTTGTTACCTCTTTGTGTTAACTGAACTAAGGAATTTTGCTATTTCTCAAGTACGGCGTTGCTCAAGACTTTAAACAAGAACTCAAAGCAGATGCCAGTGTTTGTATACACTGGGTGTGTGTGTGTGTTCATATCTCACGGTGACACGTTCGGGGTAGACCCCGGCCCGCAGGAAGGACGCCTTCCAGCCGTCGATGTCCTCCTGGTTCTCACAGGCCAGCTCCAGCTGACGGTAGTCCTTATAGACGTTCCTGGAGGACACAGACACACACGCACACACACACACACACACACACACACACACACACACACGCACACACACACACACACACACACACACACACATACACATGCACGCACACACACATACACACGCACACACACACACACACACACACACACACACACAGCACACACACACACACACACACACACACACACACACACACACACACACGCACACACACACACGCACACGCACACGACACACACAGTCAAGTCAAATCAGTTTGTCTCTTTGCCTGAAACTATCCTCCCCCTTCTGAAACTGAAATTCTATCCCTCTTCCTTCTATTATAGTCAACTACTTCTATTCAAAGGGGGAATCTGAATACAAAATTAGAACACTAAATTTGATGTAAAGCAGAATCTCAGTTGGCAATAATAGTGGTATTTGGTGTGTGTGTGTGTGTGTGTGTGTGTGTGTGTGTGTGTGTGTGTGTGTGTGTGTGTGTGTGTGTGTGTGTGTGTGTGTGTGTGTGTGTGTGTGTGTGTGTGTGTGTGTGTGTGTGTGTTTTTGTGTTTGTGTATGTGTGTGTGTTTGTGTGTGGTGTGTGTGAGTGTGAGTGAATGTGTGTGTGTGGGTGCGTATGTGTGTGTGTGTGTCTGTGCGCAATACCTCTGTTCGGTGTTGAAGAGGGCAAAGATCTGCTTGCTGGACATGAATCCCTTCTCAATATCTCTCAGCCGGAGGTTGTCAACCTGCAGCATGTATTTCTTCTCCTTCTCCTGCAGGGGGCAGCAGACCAACACATCAGTCGCACGTAGAGAACAGTATCGGAGAATTTGCGCGTCTCAGGGAAGAGACACGGAGAGCAAAAGAAAATAAAAGGAACAAAATGTAAAGGCAAGAAAGAACAAGTTACGTACTCCTTTGTGTCAAAGACATGCTCGTTCATATATTAGACCTTTGCATAAATATGTTTTCTATTCCATAAAAAAATAAGAAGTGGAATGAAAAACGAAATGTAATGTGTTACGTATTGGTACTTTGTGGATGTAATTTTACAGAACACTAAAAAAAACTGCAGAGTGAAATAATAAGACTTATAGGAGTCGTATTAAAAGGAAAGTTATGAGAAAACAGAGGGGGCTAATGAGCCGTAGGATGTGTGTGACTAATGTAGGAGTCTCCTTTAGACCTGCTAAATCCATACGCAACCTGCGATACCCAGCATGGAGATATTTATGAAGCCGAGATCCCTCTGGATTAGAACCTCAGAGGTCCTCTACTGTACACATGCAGTACCGTAACACACACACACGCACACACACACACGCACACACACACACACACACACACACACACACACACACACACACACACACACACACACACACACACACACACACACACACACACACACACACACACACACACACACACACACACACACACACACACACACACACACACACATACCTCGATGTGCTTTCCTCATAACTCTTTGTAGTGAGTAGTTGTGTTTTCACGCTCAAAGTACAATGTTCAAAGTCTAAACTATTAAATGACTTTTAAATTTAGCATTACGAGGGTGACGGTCAAAAATAGCAATGCATATGTGTGTGGAAGTTGGGAGCATATACACTTAGAATGCGAGCTTGCACACACACGCGCACACACACACACACACACACACACACACACACACACACACACACACACACACACACACACACACACACACACACACACACACACATGGCTCTTCACACACATGCACACAGACACACGACAAACTCAAACCCACACACATGCACACACACAACGACAAACTCAAACCCACACACATGCGTGCACAAACCCAAACCCAACACACACTGACACACACATACCCCACTGGTTTCAAACAGCACCTTTGAGCTTAGTCTTTAACTAACCACAAAACCATCTGGCTCACTAACCACTAGGCTGCCCGGCCCTGCCCTGCCCAGCACTGTGGATGTGTGGGTGGAGGAGGAGGAGGAGGAGGAGGAGGAGGAGAGGAGGAGAGGAGGAGTGGAGGAGGAGGAGGAGGAGGAGCAGAGGGAACAACCTTCCAGTTTCAAAGGATTTACGACCATGCAGCCAAAATACTCATACCCCCTTCCTCCTCTCCTCTAAACGCATGTACAATCACATACACATATGTTCCAGCCAGACACACACACACACACACACACACACACACACACACACACACACACACACACACACACACACACACACACACACACACACACACACACACACAAAGACACACACAAACCCACACACACGTGCACGCACAGACGGGACGTCCAGACGAAGAGAGGGAAAGGAGGGGGGAGGGGGGGGGGGTTTGAGGGGGTACACAGAGGACACATAAAGCAAATAAGACGCTCGCGTAACACCCCGGCGAAATCACGACGTCGTAAACAAACACGTGCGAAGCTCACACACATGCGAGCGTACATGAACACACGCAGACACACACACACACACAGATGTTCCGCACACCCCAGGTTTCCCCGTCTACAAATAGACTTTTTTTAAAATACAGTTTACAACACTTCACAACAGTTGACAAGGATTTACAAGGTTTTCTCGTTTTCTGATTCTGCCCTCTTTATTCTTTGCTCCGTGTCTTGTGTTTCCTCGCTCTACTTTCATTCCTCGTGAGCGCTCTTTTTCAGAGCCCAAAGAGAGCGGGAGGCTTCTTGGCGGCTACATTTTTCCTACGCGCTGCATAGGGATTCAGTTTCCACTCAAGAGTTCAGCCCACGGAGCACAGAGAGGGAGAGAGGGAGAGAGAAATGAGCTGGAAACCACTGGGGCAAAGAATATCGTAGCAAACAATAATATAATACAAGTTTGGAAGAGAGAGACTGATCTTCGTCTGACACAGACGAAGCTAATGAAATCAGGAAGAGCAGTGGCCTGGGAGACAGACCCGAGAGACAGACAGACTATATATCACCACTGGCTCTCGGCCTCCTCCATTGTCTTCCTCCATTGTCTTCCTCCATTGTCTTCCTCCATTTTCTCTCTCTCTCTCTCTCTCTCTCTCTCTCTCTCTCTCTCTCTCTCTCTCTCACTCTCTCTCTCTCTCTCTCACTCTCTCTCTCTTCCTCTCTCTCTCTCTCTCTCCTTCTCTCTCTCTCTCTCTCTCTTTCTCTCTCTCATCTCTCTCTCTCTCTCTCCTCTCTCTCTCTCACTTTTCTCTCCTCTCCTCCTCTCTCTCTCTCTCTCTCCTCTTTCTCTCTCTCTCTCTCATCTCTCTCTC
>OLKM01000405.1:307500-309162 GCA_900291075.1 Melanogrammus aeglefinus | reverse complement strand
AAAAAAATAAGTTTAAAATAAAAACCATGCGTTCGTTCATCTTTGAGGGTCTCTTGCTTCAAAGGAGTTCAGGGGTCTGCAGTGGCTCACAGACACACGCACACAGACACACACACACACACACACACACACACACACACATACACACACACACACACACACACACACACACACACACACACACACAATCTGTTCAGCATAGACGCACACATACACACACACACACACAATCTGTTCAGCATAGACGCACACATACACACACACACACACCACACACCCACACATGCATGCACACACAGACACACACACACAGACACACACACACACAAACACACACACACACACACACACAATCTGTTCAGCATAGACGCACACAGTGGAAGGTCACAGAGTACACAGGTTAGCTCAGCACCTGGCTGTGGGGACGCATTTAATCTTTTGTGTGTGTGTGTGTGTGTGTGTGTGTGTGTGTGTGTGTGTGTGTGTGTGTGTGTGTGTGTGTGTGTGTGTGTGTGTGTGTGTGTGCGTGCGAGGTGGGGGTGTGGTGTGTGTGTGTGTGTATATGTGTGTGTGCGTGCGAGGTGGGGGTGTGGTCGGGGAAACTGGAGAGCATAAAATAATAATCGCATTGAATGAAAAACAGCAGTTTTTCGTTTATTTCATCGGCAGAAAAAAATTGTAAATAAATGATGCGTGCGTGTCTCTCGTTCAATGTATCTGCGCATCCAAATTCTTGCTGGAAGTTGACCACCTCTCGCCAAACCACTACATTTCGTCCCGTCTCCTGTCTTAATTTCCTATCCATCACATCAATCCCTCACTCCCTCCTAAATCCTGTTCATATTCACTATCTGCTGTAGTTCTCCTGGCGTTCCTAGCTCTGTTCTTTACCTCTTGTTTAATTTGTTTAAGATAAGGGCAGCTTTTACGACGGGCTGCTCAACGCATTACACTCATTACACTCACACTCACATCGCTCACCTTCTGCCTGCCGGCCCTGACTGCTGCTATTGTACCAGGACTGGAATACTTCTGTGTGTACAGGGCACTTTAACACACAAATCTTAATTTTAAGTTTGAATTTGCATGCTACTTTATTTGATTAATTTATTTATTTTTTATTATTTATACCCAAAATATTCCATGGAGTTTTATTTTGATATAAATACTGCTGTAATTGTGACTGGTGTTCTCACTGCTCATTTCAGAGTACCTGTGTAGACCAACTTGTGACTAAAAAAATCTTTACTTTTTCTCCCCTGCTTCTTTTTTTTACTCTTCATCAGCAAATTCCTCCCCTCTTTTCCAACACCCTCCAGTTGTACTCCAACCCTCCCTCCATTTACCCTTTAGATTATTATTAATAATAATATTAATATCAGAGGATGCTATTATGTCAGATTGAGTCAACAAACCCGTCCAATTATGCGGTAGACATTTTGTTTTCCCCTGGAAAAATTATTTACAATTGGACGTTCGGCATCAGGGTTTGTTGTTAAAAATGCCGTTAAATAGGTTAAAACAACCAGGCGTGTGATTTCCTGACAAAGCGGAATAAACTGCAGTCATGAGGTTATCAAGTGGATAAAACATTGCTTAACCGTACGGCCGATGGGAGCGTTTCATACTGGGTGTGTTTCCGTGAAAGTGTGTGTCATGGAG
>OLKM01000405.1:285000-292500 GCA_900291075.1 Melanogrammus aeglefinus | reverse complement strand
CCTTCTTCTTGTTCTGCTGGTTACTCCTCTGCTGAGCACTGCAACACAGGGAAAAACAGCCTTACAGTATCTATATTTAAAGCTGCACTATGTCAGTGTTCACAGGGAAAAACAGCCTTACAGTATCTATATTTAAAGCTGCACTATGTCAGTGTTCCCATGGGCAGCCTCTAGTGGCTTGTTGCTTCCTTCATCGTTTTCAGAGGAAAGTTGATTAAGTCCAATTTTGGAATAAAATGTTTTTTAGACAAGGATTCCCAGGGTCTACTGACGCGACAAGTCTTCTCCTTTAACATTCAGTGCGTTTACATGACCCTCAAGAAAATCGAATTATTGGGTTAGTCCAACTGTGATTGGATTATTAAGATGCATGTATACACCTTAGTCACACTAAAATCGAATCGAGTTACTCATAGTCGAATTAAGACACCGAGATTATTCGATTGTTAGTTGAATTAAGTTTGCATGTAGCGGGTCGGATCGCATGGAATCGAATTTTAAAATCATTTTATGCGCGAGATTTTTCGGGTCAATGGCACTGGTCCGACCTCCCATTGGTCCGACCTCCCATTAGTTCGACCTCCCATTGGTCCGACCTCCCATTAGTTCGACCTCCCATTGGTCCGACCTCCCATTAGTTCGAACTCCCATTAGTTCGAACTCCCATTGTTCCGACAATCGGAGTAATGAGAGTTCGAACTAATGGGACGTCCTCATTAGTTTGAACTGGACTAATGCATCTGTAATCTAAACAGACAGGTCGTGATATTTGAGAGCTGCCAACCTTGAAATTTAAAAAATGTCCTTTCACTGTACAGTCTGTGTTTGAAATAAAACGGAGTAAAAAGCACGAGCACGCACTGACCAGGTTGAGCACGCCACCAGATGCGCATTTCTCCGGCCCCTCAGCTGTGTGTCTGTGGGTAGCTCATGTGTGTGTAGCCTGTGTGAATGTGTGCATTAATCCCTCTGTTCAGCATCTCTGTTAAGATGAATAACACAAATCTCCCCACAGAGCGCGAGCCTGGCACAGAGGTGCGCGCTCTGGCGCATCTGGCACAATCGGTTAACGGCACCGAGAGGAAACTGGCTCCGCTCCGTCCGTCCGTCCGCGCGCATGCGCGCGTGCGTGCGCGTGTGTGTGTGCGTGTGTGTGTGTGATGTGCGTTTCCGAGAGCTCTCTCTCTCTCTCTCTCTCTCTCTCTCTCTCTCTCTCTCTCTCTCTCTCTCTCTCTCTCTCTCTCTCTCTCTCTCTCTCTCTCTCTCTCTCTCTCTCTCTCTCTCTCTCTCTTGTCAGAAAGTAGGGATGACAGGTCGAACTAACGGGACCACCCATTGGTTCGACCTCCTATTGGTCCGACTTGTGGTTGATTTTGTCGGAGTAACGGGAGGTCGAACCAATTGGAGGTCGGACCAATGGGCATTTTGTCGGACTAATGGGAGGTCGGACCAATGGGTGGTCGGACCAATGGGCAGTTCCCGATTTTTCCCGGGGGGCCGTGATCCGTATAAAGTATAAGGAGACGATAGTCATGCTGTTGTCGCCGTCGGAAAACGAGAGATGGAAATTTATTTAAAAAGGTGGCGAAGACGATGGAGGAAGCCGGTGTCGTGCAAATGTGACCCCCTATAAGAAGTGTATATCATCATCAACACGCACTGTACTTTAGATATGATTTTAACAGAGTAAATAAATGCAGTAGGAAAGTGACATAGTGCGTTAAGTGTTTAAAGTAATAATGGTCGGAGCTGAGTAGAAGACATACTTGGCGAATCCGATGAAGTCCTCGTGGTTGGTGTTCATGTAGGACAACTCGATGTCTATCAGCAGCAAAACCTGGATGGAGAAAGAAACTCAAATATATGTGTTTGCATGTGTGTGTTGACGTGCGTGTGTATATCCATGTGGGTGTGTCTGTGTGAGCATGAGAATGTGTGTTTGTGTGTGTGTATGTGTTTGTGTATCTGTGTGAGCAAGGGAGTGTGTGTGAGTGTGTGTGTGAGTGTGTGTGTGAGTGTGTGTGAGTGCGTGCGTGTGTGTGTGTGTAACCTGGGTCTTGGTGCGACTCTCCCGGTCCCTGATGTGTTGTGTGACGATCCTCTCCATCTCCTCCCTCAGCAGGGGGTACTGGGCCAGCTGCACACACACACACACACACACACACAGCACAGGTAGGTATCACAGTATGACACACACACACACACACACACACACACACACACACACACACACACACACACACACACACACACACACACACACACACACACACACACACAGCACAGGTAGGTATCACAGTATGACACACACACCCACACACACACACACACACACACACACACACACACACACACCTAAAGCACACACACACACACACACACACACACACACACACACACACACACACACACACACACACACACACACCTAAAGGCACACACACACACACACACACACACACACACACACACACAACACACACACACACACACAACACACACACACACACACACACACACACACACACACACAAAAGCAGGCACACACACAACAAACACACTACTTTTTATTTGTTGAAACACTAACTAAATGTAATAAAATACAAATAAACAAACAGAAAAAAAGAACTCATTGTTTCACATAGTACAGTAACGCATAATGGTACTGAACAGATGTATCACATTGTAAAGCTGTATTACAGACATATTGTCACATTGAAAAATGTTAATTTGTGTTCATTATTTCATAATAATGCAATACAATGTATTTTTGTGTACAAAATGTGCAGTGTTAACGGACTAGTGAGAATGCTCTGGTTCTGAGCCCAAAACTAATTTGGTTTGAGCTCATTATAATCCATATTAACAATTGTGGTAACTTCCAATGTGATACAGAAAATGTGATGGGAAAAGGATCAAAATAAAAGGTTCATGTTTCCCACAAGTAACAATGCATCCTCATGGCCTCAAAGTAAATCTAAGTAAATCACTTAATATTTGAGGGTTCATTGACTTCACCTGGTTTATATTGTGATCAAATGTTGATTTTTAAGCTCAATTCAGTAGGCAGTAGAGAGAAAATAATAGATGCATGGATAACTTAACACTTTTAAGTAGTTCACAGTGTCAAGTTAATAGTTACATTCAATCTTTTAGGTTAAATTGTTTGACATTTTGTATTTTATATGCAATATACAGTAAATTACCTGTTAACCCTGTCAACACATGCGTTGGCAGGTTTAAGCTCCAAAGGGATGCATTGCCTCTTGAGAAACACCGCCAACATTTATTTGCAAGTGTGTGAAGGCAGTCACCAAAACCATGCACACAGTGAACATATCATGACATGTCTTCTGCCAGTGTTGCATTGAGCATTGAGCAACATGCACAGGTGTGTGTACACACACACACACACACACACACACACACACACACACACACACACACACACACACACACACACACACACACACACACACACACACACAATCACACACACACACACACACACACACACACACACACACACACACACTTCCATGTCTTCTTCATGCCAAGCTGCTTGAGAGGGGGGAGGGAGGGGGAGAAGGGGGGAGGGAAAATGTGAGCAAGGGGGGAGGTGGAAGTTGAAATGATCACTTCATGGATTCTTCTATTACTTTTCGCATCATTCAATCTGTTTATCGTTTTCTCTGAGGGCAGGTAATGTGTACATCTCACTATCAGCACTCTCTGTTAAACACAAGGGGAAGAAGATAAATGTCCACCTTTATGTGATCTCCATGTCAATATAAACTCCATAGTCCATAGGAGTCGTATTCAGTCCATTCATATGTGTCTGTTGCATTGGGATGTCATACACTTTGAACTGGATTGGAATCAATGAAGACAAAGAACGCCTTTAATCGTTTCAATCCAATGAGAAGCAAATCCATGAAGTTGTTTCCTGAAGATGGAGGAGGAGAAAAGAGAGAGATAGAGAGAGAGAGAGCGAGAGAGAGAAAAGCGATGCTGGGAGGATTAAATGAGTGGAACTTAAATGGTCCTAATGGCAGAACTCACTCTATTATATTAAAACAAAAAAAAGAAATAAGGAATTTGATTAAAATCATAAAGATGTTCTTGACTTGGACAAAAAAGACAGGTGGAATGAAGTTTTCTGACATGCTGGTAATGACGAGACAAACTTGGGACAGTTTGTCAAACTGTCAATGAACAAGAGTATGTCCTAATCTATATATCATGGATTCAATTAGAATATGGATAAAAATGAAGTATTGTAATATTATATATTAAAATGGGATAATAGACAAAATTATCTTCAGTAAGGACAGACCGATTATGCCGGACACATTGTTTTCGTGCCGTTTTATTTTGGTAAATGTTTTTTTAAAATACAAATGGTTGAAGAGATTTAACTCACACCTAGATTCTGCATCAATACAATTTAACTTTATATCCAGTAATTTATACACTCAGACCTAACTAGTTAGGCTTTACTCATCGTCATAAAGGGCTAGATATACATCCATTGTTGGGTTGTTTGTTTATTGACCAAAAAGCTTGACATGTGTTTTTTATTGCACAAACCCTGGGTTTACCCAGGGGCATAATTCCTGACACGCATTATGGTCACTTCCCTGATTAAAATTTGACCCATCTTAATTAGAACGGCAGCAGAATCAATAGATCCACTGACGCTAGACAGAAATCAGATAAACATTCAGATGTTTAGAAATTCAGGACCACAGAAATTGATTTAAAAAAGAAGGCAGATAAGGAAATGCAGAAGAAATTACAAAGAAAGCAATAATAAGGACAGGTTGGATAAGGACAGTGGTAGAGAGAGATGGGCCTGACTGGCGACTCAAAGAGATCCTTTTGTAATCCGGCAAAAACCAAATCTTAAAATCTATAAAAATCTTTTGTTTGCTAGTGCATATAGTCCAGCCATCGGTCTACCCCTACTTCATGTACTATAAATGTTTGTGGTATATTCATAGTGTTAAGTGTGTGTGAAGTGTCATGTCTTCATAACGGGGGTCAGCATCTTTTAGTTTTACCTTGCTGCTACACTTTCGTATGGTGGAGGTGAGCTCGCTCACCACCATGTCTATGCACTTCAGCGTGGGCTCCTTCAGCTTTTGGATCTGCTTTTTCACTATAGCCTCAAAGGCCAGGTCAGGGGTAAACAGCCCTGTCCTGCAGAGACACAGCCACCCAGGGTGTCCCAGAGAGAGGGAGGGAGGGAGGGAGGGAGGGAGGGAGGGAGGGAGGGAGGGAGGGAGGGAGGGACAGGGGGAGAGAGAGAGTGATGGAAAGGGAGAGGGAGATAAAGAGAGAAATGAGCTGGGAAGATATCAATGAGAAGAGCGCAGAGAGAGATTCGACGAGGAAAAAGAGCTTCTTCTGCCTCCTCTGCCTCTCGAAGAGGCAGAAGTAGAAGGTTGAGAGGAAGAGAGACAGAGAACAGGAGGATTTAGCGGAGAAGAGAGGTAGAGTAGGGAGAGGAGGGATTCTTTGAAGAGGTCAAGGAACCAAGGCGTTAGAGCAGTTAGAAGAGAAGGAACCAAGGCGTTAGAGCAGTTAGAAGAGAAGGAACCAAGGCGTTAGAGCAGTTAGAAGAGAAGGAACCAAGGCGTTAGAGCAGTTAGAAGAGAAGGAACCAAGGCGTTAGAGCAGTTAGAAGAGAAGGAACCAAGGCGTTAGAGCAGTTAGAAGAGAAGGAACCAAGGCGTTAGAGCAGTTAGAAGAGAAGGAACCAAGGCGTTAGAGCAGTTAGAAGGGAAGGAACCAAGGCGTTAGAGCAGTTAGAAGAGAAGGAACCAAGGCGTTAGAGCAGTTAGAAGAGAAGGAACCAAGGCGTTAGAGCAGTTAGAAGAGAAGGAACCAAGGCGTTAGAGCAGTTAGAAGAGAAGGAACCAAGGCGTTAGAGCAGTTAGAAGAGAAGGAACCAAGGCGTTAGAGCAGTTAGAAGAGAAGGCCGTGGAGGAGCAAGCAACAGGTGAGCGCTCAGTGAGGAGACAGACTGACGCATGGCGGTGACCACAAAGCAGACGTGAGAAAGAGCGGGACAATTGTCAATGACACCCCAAAGAGAAGACCAAGGGGGCGGTGAGAGGGAAAGGGAGGGCTTTTCAGGGTAGCACATGGAAGTGGTCCAGGATGTGTGTGTGTGTGTGTGTGTGTGTGTGTGTGTGTGTGTGTGTGTGTGTGTGTGTGTGTGTGTGTGTGTGTGTGTGTGTGTGTGTGTGTGTGTGTGTGTGTGTGTGTGTGTGTGTGTGTGTGTGTGTGTGTGTGTGTGTGTGTGTGTGTGTGTGTGTAAAAGGGTGTGTGAGGGAAGTGGAGTAAACAGCACCGAAGGAAGTAGAAGTCAAGTGAGACACATTCAGCCTCCCATAAAACCATTCTGAAACACTGAAGTCTGTCTCCATCGGTCAGACAGAGAGAGAGACATAGAGTCAAAGAGAGAGGGTGAGAGAGAGAGATAGACAGATAGAGTTTGAGAGAGAGAGAGAGAGAGAGTAAAAACACAGAGCAAGAGAGACACAAATTGAGAGTGAGTGAGAGAGAGAGAGAGAGGAAGAGAAGGTCAAATAGAGAGAGAGAGAGAGAGAGAGAGAGAGAGAGAGAGAGAGAGAGAGAGAGAGAGAGAGAGAGAGAGAGAGAGAGAGAGAGAGAGAGAGAGAGAGAGAGAGAGAGAGAGAGAGAGAGAGAGAGAGAGAGAGGAGGAGAGAGAGAGCAGAAACAATAGTAAAGGCTGTAAATGTCCAGACCTAGAGAGAGATCCCAGGCCGCACCACACATGCCAACAAACTCCCAGCTATGAGCCGCAAGAGACCACAGCTGTGCACACAGAGACCCAGCCAAGACAACCTCTCTCTCCCACTGTCTCTGTCTCTCTGTCTCTCTGTCTCTCTGTCTCTGTCTCTCTCTGAACATTCTCTACTTGCCGTAGTCATAGTAGTAAACAGTAGTAGTGATAGAGCTCTGCCTTAGGACTACTGGGTTAATGTTGGGGTTGGTATAACACTTATAGTGGGAGAGAGCGCTATTGGGGACAACTGGAAAGGTCTGGTTCAGGTGCACAGCCAAAGATCTCTCTCACACACACACGCACACGCACACACACACACACACACACACACACACACACACACACACACACACACACACACACACACACACACACACACACACACACACACACACACACACACACACACACAGGGACAGGAAGTCTGGACGCTGAGCTCATGCAATATGGCTGCCAGACAGGAAACCCTTTAAGACGAAGGGACCTTGACGAATGGATCGCAAGAGTAATTTAGATTAACCCGATTTGCCACTTAACCGATGCAAGGCCATGTCAAGACCTTGTCAAGATCAGTGAATTAGCATATGTTTTATAAAAACCTAAGGTTACGAGCGGGTCAAAGGGGAATAACAACTCTTACCGGCAGCCATGTTTCAGTTCCAACCCAGCATCCATCCAATCCC
>OLKM01000405.1:277500-280000 GCA_900291075.1 Melanogrammus aeglefinus | reverse complement strand
GTCATCTTACTGTAGCAGGGCTTTGGTCAGTAGCAGTGTGAGTTATGATGAGTCATCTTACTGTAGCAGGGCTTTGGTCAGTAGCAGTGTGAGTTATGATGAGTCATCTTACTGTAGCAGGGCTTTGGTCAGAAGCAGTATGAGTTATGATGAGTCATCTTACTGTAGCAGGGCTTTGGTCAGTAGTAGTGTAAGTTATGATGAGTCATCTTACTGTAGCAGGGCCTTGGTCTTGCGTGAGGGGTCATCAGGCCTGAAGTTCTTGTACTCTTCTACCTCCTTTTCTATGGAGAGCAGCTGGCTCTGCAGCTTGGCCCTCAACCCCGGCAGCGTATCGCGGATGTGATTGGTCAGTTGCTGCACACGTGGTCACATGGTCCACAGAGGCGGGAAACCAGAGGGGGATGAATATGGTAGATTAGTGGGGATGGTGTGCTCTGGAGAGTTTGGTGTCTACAGCAGTATTGCTAGCCCACGTTGTTACTCTACCATCTGTCCCCATGGTTATAATCAAGCAGGGTGAAGCAGCTTTTCAGTTTTTAGCAACCATTACATATCTTCAACAAACATCTGATGTCTTCCTCAACACTGCATCCGATAAATCCAAGGCTCAAAATCCTTTAAAATGTATTTCATACAAATGTTCTTGTAACAATAAAATCATTAAGATGTACATAATATTCGCGGCGGATTTAATTTGGAGAAGTTAGTTTAATTTGAAGAAGTTAGGACCCTTGCTCAAGGGACCTGGAAGGACGGTACCAGCAACCCCTCCGGCCAACCCCTCCGGCCAAACCAACCAAGACAATGGCTCACACGGTGAAACACGGTCTCACACACGGTGACACGTGTCCACAGGCCTCACACACTCACCTGGTTGAGGGTCTTCTGAAGGTACGGGGTGCCCATGCGGTCGGCCAGATGCCGGTACCCGGGATGGGACATGAAGAACTTCCTTTCGGCCGCCATGGCCGCGTTGATGTCCTTCTTCCCATCGATGTCCTTCTGACTTCTGTTCACCACCCCGATGTACCCTGGACACAGAGGGGGTCACACAAGGGTATAATCACCGTAACAAGATGGAAGGACCCATGTGCTTCATTACTCATCTACCCTTTGACTCCTTTTGGATTATGATTTGTTCTGTCTAAAACTTTAATATATATATGTTTGTTCATATTATTTGAACCATTATATAACTGTCTTTTGGGGATTCTTTCATTCAACGTGGGTGTGTGAAGTCCTTTGAGACTGTAACTGTGAATAACAGCTATAAAAATACATTGGACTGGACTTGACAAATAGACATGGTTAACAAAATGCTTTCCTCTTGGTGATAGCATTCCTCTAGATGTCTGGTTGGAAAATTTGTAAGATGTTTTCTGAAACCGGGCAAGGAAAGAATGAAAGGAAATTAAACACACACACACACACACACACACACACACACACACACACACACACACACACACACACACACACACACACACACACACACACACACACACACACACACACACACACACACACACACACACACACACACACACACATACATTAACCACATCCAGTTTTAACCAATGCTATTGGAAAAGTACAAAGTCAGCACATTTTCATAAAGGGCAAACCACATGATGTTAGACGCTATTTTTCCCAAACACTGTTTTACTTTAGACTTTACCCCCTGGTCTCTTGAGGAACACGTGCCAGTTCTCCCTCTTTCTGCCTCTCTCCTGCGGTTTTTGTCAACCTTTTGCTTTCCTTGAACTTTTCGTCCGTTATTTGGTTAACAGTTGTTACCACCAGAGGGCAACAGTGGGTCACTCCTCGGGACCAGATAGTGTGTGTGCGCTCACCCCTCCTCAGTGGAAGCAGTTTGTTCTCCAGGATGTCTTTGGCATCCGTCCCTTCATCCATCAGGTCCAGTTTAGTGATGACACCAATGGTTCTCTGACCTGCACACAGACACAGACGTTTTAACAATTTACACATTCATTTATTCATTCATATTATATGAATCATTAGATGCAGTTCTATGGCGCTATTCCTGTAAGTTTGTGTGTATGTGTCTGACCCAGAGTGTGTGTGTGTTTGTGTGTGTATGTTCGTGCATGCATGTGTGTGTGTGTGTGTGTGTGTCTGTGTGACACAGAGTGTGTGTGTGGAGTGTATGTTTTGTGTGTGTATGCTTGTGCGTGCATGTGTGTGAGTGTATCTGCACGCGCGTGTGTGTGTGTGTGTTTGTGTGTATGACTGTCTGTGTGTGTGGTTAACAACCGTGTGAACCTGGTGACCTCTTCTGTGTGTGTCACTGTGTGTTTCTGTGTGTTAATGCATGTGCACGCGTGAACGCGTTCACGCGTGAACACAACGTGAGCCAACCCACCTTGGGGGTCCACCTCTTTGGCGATCTTCAGCGCGTCAGAGTTGGCCAGGTCAGAGTTGGCCGGCGAGACGGCCAGCAGCAGGCAGTTGTCCTTGGTGACGAACTGCATCAACA
>OLKM01000405.1:162500-265000 GCA_900291075.1 Melanogrammus aeglefinus | reverse complement strand
TAATGCAGGAACAATTTTATTGGCTTCAATATAAAAGCGCAAAACGTCTACGACTAGAAAAGTAATACCGCCAATCAATAAATACAGAAATGAATTATACGATATCATATAATAATTCTACTAATAGCCTACTAATAATAAATATAATAACAATTGAACTCCACAGCTCAATTTTCCACAAAAGAGTCAAGGATTAGATCATTCCACATCATTTGAAACTATTATTTATTATTTAAATCCTAACTTCATGGAACTCATTATAGTTGAAAAATGCATATCTTCTTTTTGTTTCATACAACTACATTCTTCCATAGGCGATTTATTGCGGGCTACCCTGGGCAACAAAGCAGTGGTAGGGCTTTTAGTTTTTAAATTCCCCGGAAGTCTACAGGGTACTTTTATTGTCTTGCTTGACTTCGCTCAACAAGCACACTGGAAACTGCATCTATCGCAAGTTTTAATTATTTACTTGTGCTTTGGCCAATGTTGGTCCTTTGTCATATTTGTAGTTGTCCTTTTTAAAGGGTAAGTTTTCCTAATGCAATGAAATGTCGTCTCTTAAAGTGTTTATAACGGGGTTTATTTCCCTTTGGAGAGTGGATTGTAATGCTATGTTAGCTTGTTTTGCAAGTAGCTCGCTAATGTTAGCATTCAATTTCGCACGACAGGTGCAGCGTGTTAACTTTACCTAACTATTCAATTACTACCAAGTTACGGTATGTTACACTATACTATACAACCTTTCAGTCAATTGAAACTGGAATGCACACGATTTATTCTGGAGCAGTATTTTATTCCGCTGAAATGAAAAGTATCGTTTCGATTGTTAGCCACCGTCATGTTGTGTTGTGTATCACCGATCCACCGATCCAATCTGTTGTCTCTGGAGATGCGCTCTAGTTCTATGATGCGTTATACCAATTGTGACTTCTTAATTATAAGAGTATTTCCTTGCCTAGATACCCTTTAGGATTACCCCGATTGGACCGTGTGCATCTCGTCATCGCCGTTGTGTTGCTACGGCACATTAACGCACAACAGGACAGTTACACACAACAGCGGCATGTTCAACCCACACATTCATCACCAGCAACAGCAGCATCAGCAACAGCAGCAGCAACAGTTTCACCAACACCTGCGGCAGATCCAGCAACTTTTCCAGCAACAGCCTCCACCTCCGCCTCCGCAGCCGCCCCCACAACACCATGTTGCGCATCACCATCACCACCAGGCTCAGCGGTAAGGTGAACCCCAGGTCGGGGATCGAGCAGGCCTTCTTGATAACACATCCTTGTTGGGAGCAGTGCTTCTGTTATAGCAGATACTACCCTTTTAGTTAATCGTTTTTCCACAAATACAATCGCTGGATAAAATTAACTTGAATAACAATGTTTGATTCTGTTTTATGCAACAGGGCCATGCAATCCCAGAATGCCCCTTCACCCAGGATGGTCAACATGTGCCAGGCTACACAGACCACAATCATCGCACCCAACCCCATGTTGCAGGGAGCTCTGCTGATGCAACAAATGCAAGGTACAATACAAGATAAAGCTTTCTGTTATCATAATTCAGCACTAATGGTAATTTGACCTGATGTATAGATTTATCTTCCATTATGTATTCTCTGCATTTTCAACCAAACTGAACAGTACCACAGTATGCAAGGGGTTTTATTGTGTATTATAATTATGTTATTAATTATTTACTAGGATGCATGGGCTTTTTTCCATTATCATTGACAATAACAATGCCTTTATCATTTTGACATTTTAAGAATAATTGAATCCTTCAGCTACATTCGTATAATCAAACAAATGGATTACTTTTCCCATCCTTTGTTATTTTTATTTTATATAACTTTTATGTCTTATGTCCGCATATTGAGTGTCCTAATACCATATTCCTTGCTTGTTTAATCGTCCAGTAACCTCTTCTATCGACTATTTATCCCTAATTGAGATACCTGTAACAAGGTAATCTTGCTCTCTAGGACTATTAATTCACATACAAATTACGTATCAAGTCCCAACTTCCAAAAGTCAATATTTTTCCTTCTTTTTTTCCCTTTTTTGTTCTGCCTTTTATGTGTTTTACATTATTGTAATCACCTTTTCAAATGTGAAAGCGACATTATCGTTTGCACACTTTACTCTGCTTTTATGCCTTAAATTGCCACGCGGACTGGATTAGATCCTGAAATTAGCACCCATGTACCGAATTCACATCTAATCTAATCGTGAGCCGAAGAACCAAAATTGTATTGTGAGTTGCCGAAAGATTCACACACCTTCGGCTTTGTGTGTTGTCCAGGTAACATGCGAGGCTTTGCGATGGGCGGTCAGCAATTCCGGCAGTTCTTCTCGGCCGGGGCCAGGTCCTCTCTGCTGGGGCCCGTTCCCATGGGCATGACCATGAAGTCCCCCCTCATGGGATTCCCCGCAGCACGCCACTACCACCCCCACCAGCGCTTCTACAACAACAACAACAACGCAAACACCTCCACCAGCATGGTAGGACAGTAAAACATTCAAAAGATACAGATGGATTTTTGGGTGCATTTATCAAATCCAGATGTGACGAATGGGAGGATTTTTGGGACTAGTTCTAAAAGTGACATTTGAATCGGGTGCCTTCGACCCGCGATAGCACACACCAATTTTGTCTGGGCCTTATAGTGGGCTAGGTTTGATTCTGGCCGGTAGGCCTTTTCTGGATTGAATTCCGTCTCACTTTAAACCCTCGTTCCTGTCTATCTAACAGCTTTCCCTTTTCCGTCATTTGGAGAGGAATTGGTTTTCACATTTCACACCGTGCTATTGTCAAAGTCTAATGTAGAAAGCGCATAGCACTCTTTCTCCCTGTCATTCTCGTTCACACACGCACACGGAGACAAGCGAGCATGCATGCCAATGGGTGCGTGGGTACACTACCACTTATTGGATAAACCCGCGCATCACTGATGCATTGCACACGCACTGCACAGCGGAGTTGCCCGCGCCTCCTCTCAACGCGCCTACAAAGGAAAACCCGAAGGGATATTTGCGATTAATGCGAAATGCGGTTACAGTTTATATATATTACGGTGTTGTGTCGGCGATTTTGAATTCACTCTGCAGCAGGGACTGGAGATCGGGAAGATCAGGAAGTGGGCCGATCCACTTTGAAATGTATTTCATACATGCATCAAATATATGTTTCATGAGTAAAACACATTTTCACGTGTGTGTTGTTGTTGGTGGTTTTTCCTTGCGCACATTAAACAGTGTTTTGGCCAGCTCTAAATGTCAACTGTGAATGCCAAGGAAGCGTTAGCGGGTCAGTAATCCTGTTTATCCGCCCTGCTTGTCCAGGACTATCGGCAGCCAGACAGGAAGAGGGACAATGAGCAGAGGGCGGCAGCGAGCGCCAACGGCCAATCAGCAGCCAGCATTACAGCAGACACCAGTGATAAGGCGGAGCCAGGTAAGGCTGCTGCGATCCAAGTGTTTCAAATAGGAGGTGTCATGTTGGTATCGGTGTGAGGCATGTGTAAACATTCAACTACCACATTTCTTGAGAAAATAGTAGATAATGAACAGTATCAGGCCAAAAAAAATTAAATTGGTTATCCCAAGTTTGTGATTCATGGGTTAATTTATTTTGTAAATGAAAAATATTTATTTCTGTATTTGTTTAAATGTATTTGAGATATGTACCTCCTATTACATTTGCCTACGTTGATGTGATCTTTGAATTCTGTTGGGAGTAGATGGTATGTTTGACTGTCTACTTTGGAGGAAAGAAAGCTGGCTAACCAGAAGTGTGCGTTTTGTTTTGTTGCGGTGGACCAGCAGCAGCAGCAGCAGAAGGGGAAGCCGGTCAAAGCACGACGTCAGTGGTGGATCTTACAGACGAGCCGGCCGTGAAGAAGCCGAGGACCGAAGGGTAATGACAGCTGGGACCACCATGTGTTTCATTCTGCATTTCAACACCACAACATCAGCACCTCCTCTCATTAAAGTCCCCTGAGTAGTCTTCCTCCAGTCTGTGCACCGCCTGCTAGCTTTGTGTTTCCTCTTGGGCCATTCGAAACATGAAATACACTTTACGATGGGTTTAAATAATATTTACGATGACTTTCAGACCAGGTTGTCTCAATTGATGGATCGCTGTATGATTCTGGCCCTTTACAGTGGGCCTCCTCTACACAAGCTCCTCATTCCCCAGATACATGGAATGAAGCAAACAAGCGTCACATCAGTCGTGGCGACTTGACTCTAATGAGCTAATGTTAGTTCATTAAAGCTCTCACTTTTGGACACCACCGTTCTAACCACTC
Organism: Melanogrammus aeglefinus; assembly: GCA_900291075.1. Taxonomy (NCBI): domain Eukaryota; kingdom Metazoa; phylum Chordata; class Actinopteri; order Gadiformes; family Gadidae; genus Melanogrammus; species Melanogrammus aeglefinus. The sequence continues at coordinate 260,679 of OLKM01000405.1, read as the reverse complement.
CTCCCTCTCTCCCAGGTCAGAGGAGACGACCACCATCACTTTAGAGAGTGACAACGCAGCAGAGGATGGCGGTAAGAACACAGATAAATATATGTTGCGCCATTAAAACGGATAGTTGGTAGAAAGTTCCAAAATTACCTTAAAGTTATTTGCAGCAAATGTCCTTACTTTATGCCTTTAGCTGATTGATTGCCACTACTGTTACATCTATACAGCTGACTGGTTATGCCTGCCTCTTCTTGTATATCCATGTGAATCTGTCTTAGACTGCTCCATTGTGGAAGAGATTGGTTCCGAGGTCCTCGAAGGGACAGAAGAGGCCGGTGACGCAGAGGTATGTTATTTGTGATATAGATTTGTTGTTTTTGAGTACCGCCTTTTCAGATGATCTGCTTTGTAAAAGAAAATAAAAAAAATGTATCCAAACCAAGATTTGGTTATGGGGGTTTAGGGTGTTTCACTACCTGCCGAAAGGGTCAGGGTTCAAACCCCAATGTCTGTAGTGCATCCTTGAGCAGGAGAACCAACCCCTACCTCCCTTATGAATGACATGTATCTACAAAAAGAATCACTCCACCCCCTGTGCTTCTCTTCTTCTCTGGCGCACTGGTATTTTGGAGGAACGACTCCATAGTAAACGGTGACGTAGTCGTGACTGTTCATACCCTTTCTGTTTCCCAGCTGAGTGACGAGTGTCTAGCGGACGACTCTGTACTGGAGGAGGCGCCAGAGGACATGGACGCCTCCGCGCACGACAGCCAGGAGGACACCCTGGAGGGGACCAACAAGTTCTACTGCTACCTCTGCAGCATTACCTGCCACAGCCAGCAGGTGGGGGCGATGCACTCACTGTGTAACGTGGATGTCCATCCATCAATAGTAGTGTCCCCTTATTCACATTTCGGATCGGAGCGGTAGCTCGGTGGGAAAGCTGAATGCAGAATGTATTTATAACTACAAAAAGATATTTATATATGTGTGCACTCAAAGTATTGTAGGACGCTTTTGTCGAAAGCGTCCATCAAATGCGGCCCATGTAACATAATAAATTGGACTTAAGCGATGGTGTTTTCCCTAACCTCTGGATGTATGCGTGTCCTGGTAGAACTTCCGCAGTCACATGAACGGCCTCTCCCACCAGCAGAGGATGATGGAGATCCAGCACATGAGTAACGCCTGCTTGGTCACGCTGCTCCCGCGCGTGCAGGACTCTCTTCAGGCGGCCCACAAAGACGGGTCAGTGTCGCACGTCCGCCACGCGACCCCTGCCTCCTCTTTCCTACTGTATGAGCCTTAACACAGACACGTCCTCCTCCTCTTGGCTACTGTGGGTGGCAGTAGCTCAGGAGGTAGAGGCGGTTGGCTGGCAACCTGAAGGTTGTTGGTTCGATCCCCGGCTCCTAGCTAAGTGTCAAGGTGTCCTTGAGCAAGGCACCTAACCCTAACTGCTCCTGACGAGCTGGCTGTTGCCTTGCATGGTTGACTCTGCCGTCGGTGTGTGAATGTGTGCGTGAATGGTGAATGTGAGGCAATATTGTAAAGCGCTTTGAGTGGCCAATGGTTAGAAAAGCGCTATATAAATGCAGTCCATTTACTGTATATAGTAATTCACACGTCATATGGGCTGTTTGGGAAATGATTGAGAATGGAACAGTATCAGTTGTAGTAGAACCAACATGAGGGGGAATGGAAGACCATCTAACCGTGTGTCTCGGATCCAAGCATCTAATCTGCAGTTTAGTCCAGTTGTCAATGTGTCGTTTTTATTGATGATTTATTGGTAATAATATGTGTTTCGATATTGATTTATAATCTTTGATTGTTCTCCGCCTCACGTGTGTGTGTGTGTGTGTGTGTGTGTGTGTGTGTGTGTGTGTGTGTGTGTGTGTGTGTGTGTGTGTGTGTGTGTGTGGCGCTCAATGAATGTGGGGTTGCTTTACAACTATCACCCAGTAGCACTGTAGTACTTTGGGTCTCATTTGTTTGTGTGTCTCTTCTCCAGTAAGAAAAGAGCAGAGCCTCTCCACTGGTGCCCCTCCTGTGGACTTCATCTGACGTGTGGAGCCACCGACCACCGCTGCAACAAGGAACACCAGGTAACAGGCCGGGCACAGTCTCTTACTCGCTTCTGTATGTAGGGCGTGTGCCTCACAATGCATCATGGGATTTTATTTTGTTGCCGATGCTCCGCCATATTGAGAAGACCCTGTAGTCTTAAGGTACGGCCACACTGAACGCGTTACGCGCGTAACGCACCTGACCTGACGCTTGATCATTGTGTGTCACAAAAACGGTTCAACGCGCCTACGCAGCTAGATGAGCCTGCCCAGCGGTCTTGCTTCGCCCTGAAGGGGCTTATTTTCAATAATGACCGGCGACATTCTATACATTATCCCGCTTATTACACGATACAATAACTTCACATGGTGTGTCTTTTTACAATTAATTCGTTACCCGCATTCGTAGTGTTGATTAGCAGAGAAATAGTCCGCCAAAGCCGTTGACGTCGCTTTGCAACCGAAGACGCTAAGGTTGACAAGTTAGCGGACTATTACCCATGCAAGTGAACGGAGCGTTCCACGGCATTGAGAAGACCCGTGTAAAAAGGCCTATAATATTTCTGTTTATGGCATAGATTTCTCCTCAGATTAGGCCAATAAAGCAATGATTAAAAAACAAAACACAAACACTCAATCAAAGGCCCGGCCTAACCCAGCCCGAGGATTGTGGTGGGAAATATCGGCTCGGCCCGGCCCGCGAGTCGGCTCGGGCAGAGAATCTAAACTCTAGTGCACGACATCCTCCGTAGGCGCTCACAGCTGGGTGAGTTTCACCACCTCCTCATCGTTTCAGCTCACACTGAAACGATGACTTGGTCGTCCATGTTCTTTCTGCTTCTGTGTGTCCTCTGTCTCTCTGCCAGTGACATCGGGTCAAGCTCAACGCTGATTAGCTATCGCGGCTAAGCGTCACGCATTGGCGCGTCAAAAGTTACATTTTTTGAACTCTGCGCGTTGGGGCGTGTTATTTAGGTCCGTAAAACGCGTCTAACTGCTTTAGCGCGCGTAACGCATCTACGCGCCTAAACCAATGGTTCCCTATGCAAAAATGCCGATTTTTAACGCCTCTAACGCGTTCAGTGTGGCCGTACCTTTAGTGCTGTACAATCCCAATTCAAGGTAAATACAAACACTGGTTTTAAAGCCTGCTGTGTTCTTCCTCAGCAACTTGGCAGCCTGGCTGGACCAACCTGCACGGTCTGCAGGAAGACCTTCAAGAGCCCCCAGCTGTTTGTGGAACACATGCGGTCCCAGCAGCACAAGCACCGGGTGGAGGAGGTGGGACAAGTTTATAGAGGTTATTCTCATCGAGGCCAAAGCACTAAAGAGACACCTGATTTGCCGTATCACACATTTACAAACACAAAACAAGATAGACAATAAGGGCAAATACAAGAATGACTTTTTGAATCGTAGTAGAAAGATCCAGAATTCAAACACTTATGTCTGCAGTACCTGTAGGCATGTTTGAGCAAGGCCCCTACCTTTTAGGTGAATAACTAAATTCCAAAAAGGATATGGGTAATTTGAAATACTTTTATTAGTTGCAGAATTGAAGGGGAGGGCAAAGTGTCCCCGTTTTCCTCTGCACCGGGGCCGGTCCTCATGGTTGGTTTTCCGTTCTTACCTTCAGGAGAAGCAGGGTTTTGGGTCCTTGGACCACAAAGATGGCTGCGAAGTGGAAGGGGAGGAGAGGGACCCGACCCATGGCTCCTATCAACTGGTAACACAAGCGCTTCACATTTTAGAAAAAATACTCCTGAAACAGACTTATCATTATTTGTAATAATGTTTGTTGCGTCTGTGTGTCCACCTTCAGGATGACCTGTCGTCCCAGACAGAGGTGACCTTGGAGAGAATGAGTACGGATGAGGAGTTCAAGACCGATACGGTGTATGGTGAGCGCTGACCATCTGCATCTTATTTGGTGATATCTAAGTCATAAGTCAACTTCACCCGGTATCATTGAATTGAACAAGAATATAACCTTATAGTAAGCACCTCTGATAATATTGATAATTTCATAAAATGTTTATGTTTGGGTAGAGATTAGGGCTTTGACTTTTCCCCAAAAATCCTATTTGAAGTTTGATTGTTAATTAATATTAATATTCGAATATATTTGAATATTTATTAATTATATGAAATGCCTTCAGTAAGACCTGGATTGGGCCTCGCGAGATTTGTTTACCGCGTTGCTATGGTTACCGGTCTTGCGTGTTCCAACGGTTTATTAGGGTTCTAATAAATCGCTGTCTAATCAATACTTCATTCACTGCCTCTTCCGTGGTCATTGCAATATTATGAATAGACTGCGTCGGGTTCTCCGACGTCTCTCCCTCTTGGCCTGCCCATAACAGGTTTGAATATTAAGGGCTGCCTAATATTCGTTCGAATTGATTTATTTTTTGATATTCAAATTATATTTGAATAACGAAGTTCGGAGTCAAAGCCCTAGTAGAGATGTAGTAGTATTAAAGCCCTCGTTAAACCCCTAGAAATGATTCCTGGATGTCCCTTGTCATTAAGTATCTCTCTCCTTTGCGCTACAGGCTCTCGTTTCCTAGTACCAGTGGCCGGCTTCCTCTGTCGCCTCTGCAACAAATTCTACCACTTTGAATCCTCTGCATTACACTCCCACTGCAAGTCTCTCACACACTTTGAGCACCTCAAGGTCAGTTTGAACAACGTCTTTACTCTAGAGTGCCGGCACTATTATTTATTTATTAGAAAAGCGGTTCTATAATAACAGTCCTGTGCCTTTTTTTTCAATGGTAATATGATTGATGTAACGCATTGTAAAGATTGTATCCATACTAGGGGTGTAAATCTCTGGTTTCATCACGATACGATATTAAATCGATTCATTGGACAACGATACGATATTTGCCGATATCGAAAGTCTGTCAAGATACGATTTCGATTCACATCAACATAATTACAATTTCATCATTTTATTTCTTTGTTCTTCCGGATATTTAAAAACAAAAACATTCCATTTTTAATACAAATAATAAAGTGCCAGATTGCATTTAAGTGCAAAAGGTATTTTATGGCTTAAATTAAAAAGCTTGTAATGATCTTTCATTTTGAACATAGACCATTCCAAATCTATGTGTGTGGATAGTTTTCTACTAAAAACAAAACATCCCTCAGTATCATCTTGGCTGTTAAAATAAGCCGTCCGTGTTGCCAGATTTAGCAAATTTTCCCACCCAATTTGGCTACCGGTACTTTTAATTACGTTCGGCCTGGAAAAACGGGACATATTCCCAATCTGCTTGCCTCGTTTAACTGAAGAATGGATACGAGCGGCTTGGCGCACTTGTGCAGAAATAGTTTCACAAACAGCCGCGCAAGGAGATTGTCAAAATAAAAGCGTATGATACAGCGATATGCATCGATGTTTGGCCGTTGCATCGATGCAGTTGGATCGTTTGCCAATCAATCGATGGATCGATCTACATCGATGGATCGTTGACACCCCTAATCCATACATTGCTTAGTACTCAAATATGATCACCTATATGCCCTTCATGTCAAACCGAATGAAAACCAAAGGTGTCTGCGTTAATGATCCTATAGAAGTACAAAGCCTTGAAATGCAGCCAGCAGGACGGGCCCCCCACACCCAGCAGTTCTGAGGCCCGTCTCCAGCGCCAGACTGAGCCCGAATGCTTGGAGGGTCCCGCGAACCCCGCTGCCTCCAGCGACCTGGGTTTGCCAGAACCAACCGTTGAACCCCAGGAGAGTCGACCGGTCGTTGCCCCCCATGCCTCCGTGTCAGAGGACCCACCCATGCTTGCCGACAAGGACGAGGAGAAGTTGCTGTCCCAGGATCCACCGGAGCTGCCTGGCGGAACCGAGCCTGGGCCGGACTGTAACCAGGCGAAAACCGGCTGATGATCCATTGGCCGAGGAGGCGCCTGCAGATGCCCCATTGGCTGGTTGAGGCACCGGCTGAAAAGCCATTGGTTGAGGCGGCGGCGGCGTATGACGCACTATTCGCTGAGGACACACAAGCTGACCCGCAGTTGGCCGAGTCTGTGCCAGATGATGCCCCATTGGCTGAGGAAGCTCCTGCTGATGCGCTATTGGCTGAGGAGAAGCCGGCTGATGCGCCATTGGCGGAGGTTGCGCCGGCTGAGCCGCTATTGTCTGAGGAGGCAACAGCTGAAGATGATGAAGAAGCAGCAGCAGCAGCAGCAGCAGCAGCAGCGGAGGAGGATAAGGAAACACCAGGGAAGAAGACAAGCACAGGAAAAGCAAAAGCTGCCCCCAAGAGAAGGTCAAGGAGACGCTAGAAGAGTCTAACCTTGGGATGAGAAACTCAACAAATTACTACCTTGGAACTGTTTGATATTTTTCCTTTTTGTTATCTTCTTTTGTTTGTTTCATATGGATTGCTGTTCTGGATATCCCGTTTTTATGGAACTGAGCGTCACAACATTTGGTGGGACACGGATTGTCACCCACAAAGATATAGGTTTTCTAACAGGCAGTAGGAGTGTGGCTTGAGCTTGTGGGAAAGTAGGAAATTAACATTCAACACATGAGGTTTAGAATTCATTGGTAAACCAGTTTACAGACTAGTTAAGCCACAGACTAGATATGCAGACCGGGCCCAAAGTAGCATACGAGGCAGCTTGCAGTGACTTTGTTGTACTTCTTGTTACAAAATAATTTGAAAAAAACCTTACTCTCGTATTGGGTCTATATCTGACGATGAAACCAGCTCTAAATGTAAAGACTTTGGATTTGATGGCTTACCGTGAATAAGAAGGAGCCTGTAATGTGTGTGGTTACCAGAGCTGGTTTAGTAAATGTGACATTTGGTGAACAAAGTGGGAATAAAAAAGGTTGAAAAATAATTACAATTCAAGAATTGAGATAGAAAAAAAAACGGACACATTTGGTTACAAAATGACACCTTATTAGATAAATTATGTCTTAGACTAGTCCGATCTACCTGTATATATGGCTGAACAAGATGTATTCATTTGTTTTTGATCTGACACATGGTTTAAGAAAAGAGGTAGCTTAGGCAGTTCCATAGTTTAATCAAAAGTTAAAGAGGAACAGTGAAAAATGGATGGCAGGTAGATTATGTTTGAACAGTTGATCCAAAGTTTATCTCAAGAAAGCAAATTCTGACCAATGATGTGAAAAGGTTTCACCTCGGAAGATGGTTGTAGTTGAAGAACATACTATAGAATACACTCAAAGAAATCATAATTATTGATTACATAGCCATGGCGTCTACCGCATAAACTTTCCATGAAGCACAATTTTATTATTTTGGTTTATGAATCGTAGAATGTAACTTCTCCATTATGGAACCACATCATCCTTTTAGTCACACTTTGAGGAACCTTGGAGTGTTTGAGTATTAAACTAAACTACTGTTAAATTGAGTCTTATCCTAGCTTTGTTAAGGAAAGTTGTCCAAGATGCTTAAGTTTGTTGTGGACATTTGTATGTATAATCATTGAGGCGTTCTGTAAGTGTGTTCAATTGTGCAACGCATTCTCAGCTGCTGTTGCCCTTCCATCAAATGTGTGTGACTGCACCAATTCAGATAAGCTTACTTGTTCCATCCAAATCCCAATTGAGTCGGTTCTTTTTAATAATTCATTTAAAAAAAAAAAAAGGCTTTTAGGCAAAATAAAAAAAAAACATCTTTAGCGTCCTGCCTTTTTCAAAAAAGGAAGGAGGAGGCCCTTTTTTTCATTTTTTTTTCATGCTATTTCCCCAAGAGTGTTGCCTGCTTTCACCGTTCCTTCTGGCCATACATACAGGGTTATTGTGAAAACAAACACGATGGAGTCTATCGATTGAGAACGTCTGTATTTGACTTTTTTTTAGCAATAAAAACAATGTTTAAAAAAAAAAAAAAAAGAGGCGGCGTCCAAAATTAAAGCGGGCCGGGACGCTAACCAGTAATATTTTTTTATTTTGCCTTATCTAGACCATTAAAAGGACTTCTTAATGTCTTTCAGTGTATATGAAACCCTAATTGGATGCTTCTAATTGAATCTGCGCACTGTTACGAGGAACAAACTAAATCTGAACTGTACTCTTAACTATTATCCTCTGGACATCCTCAACCATGGTCAACGAAAGACTTTTTCTTGAGGACTGGAACCATTGTTGAAGTTGTAGCTGCAAGTATTACTAGTGGTTCATGGGCTTATGTCACATGCAGTCACATTTTCATATCTTTTTTCAATCTAAAGCGTTTTTGATTCATTTTGTGGCGATACACTGGAGGGGCAATTATATTTTTAATTTTAAATGCCCCAACTATACATTGCCTAAACTTCTTGTGGTATTTATAGTATAAAGCGCCAGTTGCCATTCAATGTAGCACATCTACGGTTCTCTAAATCAGACCGATAGAGAATAGAATAATTTGTTTATTTTATAACTGGTTCCAAATTGTTGATCATCTTGAGAGGATACACCACTTCCCTCTTCAAAGCTGGTCTATTTAAAATGTTCTGAAACGGGGGGAAATTCTGGGACCTTTTTAACAAACTGGCAGTTAAACAGAAGGGGACCATTTTGACCAACTGGCAGTTCAACGTACATAGAGTTCTCTTGGTTGGTGTTTGAATTAACATAGGGAGAACAACTTGTGATGTCTGGACTAAATTGTGCATGGAAAAATTATGAATGTAACTTGGAAAAGTTTTTGCTTACGTCTCTGAAGGTAGAGAAGAGATCTGTAAAAGAACAGTTCAAATCAAGGTTGTATGTTTTATTATTGTATTTTTATTCTGCAACTGACAAATGAACAAACGGCTATTGTTTTTTTAACAGCTGGAAGTTTCATGTATTTTTGAAAGTTGAATGTTTTGTCATTTTAATTTATAATAAAAAACAGATAATTCCCACAATCGTTATTTAAATTACTGAGGGGAGAGGGTGCTCTAATAATCAGATAAATTCAAACTAGTATTTCCTGTATGCACCTTTAATAGTGACAATTTCTCAATGTTTGGAAACATTAAATGGAATGTACATATACACATTTATATAATAAATACACACTGACAGACCTGAATGTTCCCAAAAATCTAGGATTAACTAGACCTTGGAAATGTATAATGTAACACTTAACACTTAATTCCTCCTTATATTTCCATCCACTATTATTTAAAGTTTAAACTATGAGTCACAGACAAATGCTACTTAGCAGAAAAATGGAACTAAATTAAGCCACATTACTCTGGACATTTTTGGTTTAAATGTAGCTTATATATTTTTAAAGCACACGGTTTAATTACAACTGGTGAGGTCAATACTAATAATTTATAATAGCATGCCACTTCCAATCTCAAAAACATTCTGAAAGACAATTGCTTTATATATATATATATATATATATATATATATATATATATATATATATATATTATATATATATATATATATATATATATATATAAAATTAAAGATACCTTATTGCACCTTTGATACACAATCTTGTCAAATGTATGAAACAAAAATAAACTTTAAATATTTGATAGGAAGAGTACACGCTCTTCTACATAAACATCTCACGCAGTCCTTATTTCTCAACGTCTTCGTCCTGTTCTTTGGGGGACGACAGAGAAGAGTCCCCTTCCTCATCCTGGTCCTTGGTCGGGGCTCCAGCCAGCTGAGCCCGGAACACCACCCTGGCTTGGCGGTTGGACTCCAAGAGTTCATGCAGCTTCCCATTCAGAGAGTCATTGCGGTCTTCCAAGTCATCCAAACAATTGTTAATCTGATCCAGCATGGAGTTGATGGAAGCATATTCTGAAAATCAAGAACAGAATAAGTAGGCGGATTCAAGTCTGCTTTGGATATTGTGCTGTTGGATTGATGGGAGTGAAATTCAAACCTTCAATCATGCTAGCAGTTTGGTGGATCATAATGGCCTATCACTAGCAGTAACTAATAATGTAACTATGCAACTAATAATAGATCAACTATTCTCCAAATCGAAAAGGTATGAGATAGAATAAGGATTATAATCCACTTGACAAGTTAATTAAAACAAAGTTACAGGCCACCTTTAGATCAGCAGCCAAGGCATTAGCAGTTGTTACCCCACGTAAGACACGAATAAAACAATGCATCACGAACTGTATTTCTACCTTCTTCACTGAAATCATCTTCTTCTTCTATGCCCGTGTCGTCAATAGAAATGGTGGGGTCACCATTTGGTCCAGACATTGTTATTTTTTATCGTTGATGCTTCCCGTTCTTCCACAGTCAAAACTCGAAGGCTGTCATGTGAGGATCAGGCTGAAGTGGGCGGGGCTAAAGGGTGCCGTCACCACTAATGTATGTCGTCAGCGTGTCGTCGAAATTGAAAGATATGCTACATACAATGCATGTAAATTTATGTCCAAGAAAAGAAGAATCTGTACTTCCTTATCTCACAAGGCGAAATGCTTGTAAAAATAAAAAAATAAATAGTTTTTATTGTTTTTCTATGAGTTGTGAATTCACTTGCTAATAATTCCTTGTCATGGGCAATACTTGTTTGATAGCGTTGTTCAATTTTTTGAAGGGTGGGAAAGGTACAAATCGCTATTTTACTAGAAACACCTTCTTCTGGTAGGGGCGCTAGATGTTTCATAAAGGAGGTAGAGGCAGCATTAAAATGCGCATGTGCGAATTGATAAACGCAGTTTATAATTATTGTATATCTTTATTAAAATAACGAAATGTGCGTTATCAATCGCTGTTCAAATATATAACCCAATTCAATAATTAAATCAAAAAAAATATTTTCTAAATAAAACATTGAGCAAAGACGGAAGTGAATGAACAACAATTATCCTGCTTTTGATTCATGTATGGTTGTACAGAATGGCCGCTGCAGCAGGCGTCAACAAACAGGGCGCCCTAGCCACCATGGACACCTGTGCTCGACACGGCAGGGGGGCTCACGGGAGCACGGTCAAGGTTAGTCCGTTGTCAACCCGTTTCATCTATACTTTGCTCTCTGATGCGTATTTCAGAGGAAGCCGCAGGGACACCGTCCTGGTGGCTGCTGCGTTGGCCTCACTGCTGTGTGCCAAGGAGTTGTCGGCGGCGTTATGCGCCAGAATGATAGACACCCTGTTTACAAATGTTGTACTGACGATGATTAAAGTTCACGAAGCGATAGTTGCACATTTACACACTTGTCAACTTGTTAAATTGGTTTATTGAATGGCTTTCAATAGTACACACAGGCTAGCTCTGAGTTAGCCTACGGTCGGTTCCCATGCTAACTGAAGAGGTGCCAGCTTGGAGACCACTTCTATATTAGCGATAACAATACGACGTCAACGTGGAAACCCTAATGTTGAACGCATACGTTAGCAGTCAATAGTACATCATATTAGCATCACGTTAACATAAGCGTTATTCAAGACTCTTCTGCTTGATGTTTGTTTGCAGTAGACTTTTCCCATGCGCCGCGGCCGTGACTATCAGATTTATTAAGTTTCGTGTGTGTGTTTGTACATTTCAAGGTACTTGAGTGCGGGGTATGCGAGGACGTGTTCTCTCTTCAAGGGGATAAAGTCCCTCGACTTCTACTCTGTGGTCACACCGTGTGCCACGACTGTCTTACCCGGCTGCCCCTTCATGGCAGGGCGGTTCGCTGTCCCTTTGACAGACAGGTCACTGAGCTAGGTGAGCTAATGAAAATGTCTTCAAATTGATGTGTACACGTTTCTGTCTAAAGTTTAATCTGTATCTTGTGTTTCTGAGTTTCTCTAAACCCAATCAAATCTGTCCTACTCCTTCCGTTGTTGCTATTGCTAAGTAAGTTAGTAGCTGCTTTTCAATGTTAGAAGGGACAATGCCTATTTGTTGGAAGTGAAAATGCACAAGACCCTGGTACTGTTGACAATTGAAGTCCATGGCAACCGTCACCACGTGTTCCCATTTTGTGATCGATTTCATCACCTTGCAGCAATTGACAAATGTGCATCCTGTTATAACAGTCAATAGTGTTTAATTGGTCAATGGGACTTGAGCTCAGAACAAGGTTGCAGTTCTTCTTAGATTCCAAGATGTCTATCTTTCTTTGTTAAATGTTAACCCAGGACAACTGCATCACAGCAGTATACATCTTCCGCTGATATTCAGTTTCGTGTTAAATATAAATGCCAATGTACCACATTCTTTACTTTTCAGGAGATTCTGGTGTATGGGGCCTGAAGAAAAATTTTGCTCTGCTTGAGCTGCTGGAGCGGCTACAGAACGGTGCATCCAACCAGTCTGGTATAGCAGAGGACGCCCTGAAGAGCATTGGAGAGGTAAACTGATCCAAAAAGGGTGTGTATGTATCTATAGATGTGATTTTAAGAGCGACACCAACGTTGGATAAGAGCATCTTACAAATTAATTCAAATTCCTGAGGTATCTTACTTGGGTGTATCTTCTTTTTTTCCCTTCTGAGGTATATCACTTTATCCCCCTCTGTGGTATCTTACTTGCGTGTATGTCCCCCAGTGCGTCATCCGCTGCGACGAAGACGAGGGCCACACGGCCTCCATGTACTGCACGGTGTGCGCCACGCACCTGTGCGCCGACTGCTCCCAGCTCACGCACTCCACGCGCACCCTCGCCAAGCACCGGCGCGTGCCGCTGGCCGACAAGCCCCACGAGAAGACGCTGTGTCCCCAGCACCAGGTGCACGCCATCGAGTTTGTGTGTCTGGAGGAGCCCTGCACCACAGGCCCGCTCATGTGCTGCGTCTGCAAGGAGTACGGCAAGCATCAAGGACATAAGGTAGGGATCGACTCAGGGTGGTCCCTGGGCAGTGGTCCACATTGTTGAGTGCTCTTTAGGGCATTTATCCCCTAAAAGATATAAGTGAATGTTCATGGGTGGATTTTTAGCTTTACTGGCAGAGATGGATGAATGTTGAAGGGTGGGAATGAATGTAAATATTGAGGGACAGACATAGGCAGATGAAAAGATGGATGTTTAATGAATTGACTTGCTCACTTTTTTTTGTCTCTCCTGTTGAATTTGTTGCAATGTGATGGTACTTTTGTGCACTGATCCTTTTAAACCAAAAAACCCTTCCAGACTTTCCATTCAGTATGCTTTCTTCTCGCCTCCAATAGCATAGTTTGCTGGAGTCGGAAGCCAACCAGATCCGCGCGTCCATCCTGGACATGGCCCACTGCATCCGCTCCTTCACAGAGGAGGTGTCCGACTACTCCCGCAAGCTAGTGGGCATCGTGCAGCAGATCGAGGGAGGGGAGCAGATGGTGGAGGACGGCATCGGGATGGCCCACACTGAACATGTAAAGCTATCTCCCCTGGTGATGCAGGACAAAACACGAACATCACTTTTTGAAATTGTTTTACTCTCTGATGCGAATACCGGGTACAGTAGTCTGGTAGTTAGGGTGTTTGTCGCCCATCTGAAAGGTTCTGTGGTTGAAACCTAATGTCAACCGTCTGTATGTTGGCATTCTCTTAAGATGTCCCAACAACACCTACCTAATCATAAAAAGAAATATCCTCTTGAATTTGACACTGGTGGTCAGCATGATGATGAATGATGAAGACTGCTTCTTTTTTTTTTAATGCATAACGAGACAAATTTTTCCAATGAATTTATTTTCTCTCACAGGTGCCGGGCACGGCAGAAAGCGCGCGGTCCTGTGTCAGGGCCTACTTTGCGGACCTCCACGAGACGCTGTGCCGGCAGGAGGAGATGGCCCTGAGCGTGGTGGACGCCCACGTCCGGGAGCGGCTGATCTGGCTCCGGCAGCAGCAGGAGGACATGACCATCCTGCTGTCCCAGGTGTCCACCGCCTGCTTGCACTGCGAGAAGACTCTACAGCAGGTGGGTAGGAACACGCCCGGGTAAGGGTTAGGGCGCTTGAGGGGACCGGGGGCGTACGGGGGTGGTCGACCTGTAGTACATGATAAAACCCCTGCCGTGCTGCATAACGGCCTGTCTCTGTTCACTGTGTTTTGATTTGGGTGAAGGCTCCCACAGGGAAGAATATTGTGGCCACTTTATTTAGTCCTAATACATGCAGGTCTTGCATAGTAAGTAACGGTTGTTGGCGAAGCTTTGCCGGGCAAGATACTAGGGCTGAACGATTAATCAAACCGACATTGCAATTTAATAGAATGTGATTTGCAAATTACAAAGGCTGTGAAAAAGTTATTTGATACTGACTGAAGATCAATAAGATTCGTGTTTTATTTTAATTTTACAATTTGATAGTTAATAAAGTTGTTAGAATCTAAATTAATCTAAACATATTGGGCTTGCCTAAAGGAAAGCAGTTGACTGCCTCCAATTTTGTGTTGGTCATACTATAGAACGTTTTATTGCTTGTTTAGTGAATAATGCTGAACATAAGGAACTTAAAGATTCCCCTAGTGTATGGATGTATGAGAGCAAATTATCAAGGAAGTGGTGGACAGAAAAACATGTGCTCAACGTGTGCATTTGCATGCTATTTGACTTTATTCAAACTACTTCCACCATCCATTTGAACATAAATGAAAGCCTGTGCTGGAATGGCTGCCCCCCAGCCTGATGAGTAGATCAATATGTACATTGTGGGTCCAAGATTCAGCGTTTGTTTATTTCTGGTCAATTTTAATATTAATTTCAGATGTCTGACAAATGTCCCCCCAAAGCAGTCGAGCACCTAAACCAGCCACACTAATAATATTGATCACATGACCACTCCTACACATTCTAGGGTCCCTTGTAATTTTGATTTTATATATTCATTGGCATACCACAATATATATTTCCTATATATATTTTTTACATTCTCTGGAATGCGTCAATGGTTTTTCATTTTTATCTTGTAGCATATAAGTTTTGCTAGTCTTTTTTTTATTTTTGCTATTTCTGAGATTTAACAATGACAATAATTGTATATCTTCTATCGCACATTGGCTGCTTGCGATGTCACAAGGGACTGTTCAGAATGAGCACTGTTAAAGTTTGCATATGACAAGGAAAACCCTTTTGACTTTGTCTGTATGAAGTCACTAATCTATGTTTTTGTTGTGTTGCAGGACGACTGCAGGGTTGTTCTGGCCAAGCAGGAGATCAACTGCCTGCTGGAGACCCTGCAGAAGCAGCAGCACCAGTTCACTGAGATAGCGGATCACATCCAGCTGGACGCTGGCATCCCCGTGACCTTCACTAAGGTGCCTTTTTAGGACACACTTAGGCAGTTTGACGCTCCGCTGAAGGATTCTGGGTTCAAACGCCGATGTTCACATTCCTTGAGCCGAAACGTACAGAAGTTTTCACATTTTTTAACTAATTCCCATTCAGTCAGGGGGAGAATTGTGTCGCGTTTCAATGTGTTGAAGTCCTTCTTGTTTCCAGGACAACCGAGTGCACATTGGCCCCAAGATGGAGATAAGAGTGGTCACTTTAGGGCTGGATGGAGCAGGGAAGACAACTATCCTCTTTAAGCTTAAACAAGACGAGTTCATGCAGCCAATCCCCACCATCGGTAAATCATTCATAATTCGAAGTGCCTCTGCTGTTGTATTAAGATAATAATGTTTAAACCTGCACTGTGTAAGCTAATCCATTAGCAGCCTCTAGTGGCTGGAATTGTACACACACACACACACACACACACACACACACACACACACACACACACACACACACACACACACACACACACACACACACACACACACACACACACACACACACACATCCCCGACAGCTGGGAGAAGGGGGGCAGAAGTGTTACAGATTAAAACAATTCCATTCCATATTCCAGGTTTCAACGTGGAGACGGTGGAATACAAGAACTTGAAATTCACCATCTGGGATGTGGGCGGCAAACACAAGCTCAGGCCACTATGGAAACACTACTATCTGAATACACAAGGTAACTTCTATGCGCTTATTTTATCAAATCTGTTATCTCATAAAATGTGAACCCATTTCGATGGAATAGTTGGACACTGTTCTGGTAAATGTTTATTTATTTTAACCCGGTCCTCACCTCGTTCTTTCCGCAGCGGTGGTGTTTGTGATTGATAGCTGTCACAGGGACAGACTGATGGAAGCCCACAGCGAGCTAGCTAAGCTTCTGACGGAGAAGGAGCTGAGGGATGCGCTTCTGCTCATATTCGCTAACAAACAGGTAGGGTCTGGCTACCATTGGCAGCACGGTAGAGTTAGCTGTTTGGCTAACACTGGCGGTGTGGTGTAGCTATCCAGCTTATACTGACCACGTGCTACAGCTAGTGAGCTAATGCTTACCACTTGTTAAAGCTTATGAGGTACCACTGTCAGCTTGATGAAGCTAGGGAGTAAACAATTGACCACAAGCAAACACTGGCCGCAAGCTAACACTCTCCCTTGGTATAGCTACGGCGCTAACACTGGTTGTAGAAGCCAGGCCTGGTAATTAGAGTTGGGCTCAGGCAGTTATGAAGATCAATGTCCAGGCATATCTCACATTTTGGTGGATGTATTCCCGTCAAAAGCAAACATCATGAGCGTGGATCATCCTGTCTTCTCTGATGCTCGGGTAAAAAGGAAAACGTATGCCCTTCCAGGTGCCGCACCTGACCTCTGAATGGTATATGCCTGATCTGATTAGGTGTAGTGCCTCTAGTGTCCACAAAAATAACCAAAGATCTAAACAAATATATGATCAGTGGTATATTAAATGGTCTAATAAAGTAGCTCCTAAACTGAACACATGTTACAGCTGAAAAGGTAACGCTGGCCGCATTAAAAAATCTAGCAATCGCACACCGTCTTCACGCTAAAGTAAGCTACCAATGTCTGTGCGGTGAAGCTAGTGTGCTGAACCAATCCTCGTTTTGCGCGGCGGCAGGATGTACCGGGGGTGGTGTCGGTGGAGGAGATGACGGAGCTTCTGAGCCTCCACAAGCTGTGCTGCGGGAGGAGCTGGCACATCCAAGGCTGCGACGCGCGCAGTGGGATAGGCCTCCACGAGGGCCTGGACTGGCTTCTCAAGGCAGCTGGTGGCCGCTGGGGTCCTGGATGTGGCCTAAACCCCCTTCCATCCTTTATCCGGGTCCTTCCTTCAGCTTTACCTTCTCTATAAACAAGCCCCAAAACGGTCTCTTCTGCTCATAATTCCGAAAACGCAAATGACTACTGCGTGACTGGGTTCTAACCGGCTTAATGCCTTCCAATACTAATACTCGTTTACTCTGGAGTGATCGCTTATGTAAGAACTTGATGGCTGATGCCACTGATAAGAGGATTTGACACATGGAATTGAATTCCACATGAATATAATCATCAATCGTACATAAACACAAACCAAACCTAAGAGCTCACAGGTTTCCTAGGGGACCCACGGCGAATGTGTTGACTTGTTTAGGAACCTCTGTGATGCTTATTTACTTCCAACTTCATGACATCCTTAATGTATTTACTCTTGGTGAAATGTATCCCGCCACTAACGGTTAATTATATCTGTGCTTGGGTTTTATGTTAGCCTTCATAATCAATGTGAAGAGTGTGGATCAATGACTCAAAATACAAGACGTGGTTTATATTAACGCACTTTCGCTGTTCTAGCATGGAACAGCAAAAAGCAGCATATGAACAAATTTAGTATTAGTTGAGATGGACATTTTTCTTATTTCAGTGTACTGACCGAGTGGTTAGGCAGAGGGTGTGCTCCTTAAAATCCTTGTTTACCAAACCCGGGTTTCTCTAAGGAAGTCTGAGGTGTGTGTGTTTCCTAAGTTACTTTTATTCTAAGTGTAAGTCTGAGGTGTGTGTGTTTCCTAAGTTACTTTTATTCTAAGTGTAAGAACCTATTTAATGCCACAGCTGGTCTCTAAATGGCACGCGATTTGGTTTGAGTTACCAATGTGCATTGGTTTGTATTGAATCTAATGTTTCCGTTACTGAAGGTGAACTAATGACTTTAAAAAAAAAAAAAAAAAAAAATGGGGAATAGTGGCAGTTGTGAGGAAGGAAAACTTATGACAGTATGCTGCCTTTTTTTGTAAGTGGCGCTTCTTATTTGAGGTTGATCTGAATGCACTTGTCCACTTCCTCTGCCACTTTAAGGACTAACTATCTGCTGTCCATTGTGTTGCAAACATTTTTCAGTCCCTTTTTCTCGCTGCCTCATTGAGTATGACCTGTGAAAAACCTTTGAATTAACGTACATCGATATCCAAGTAGATGTGAAACGTAGTCGTGCATTAACAATGTTTTATATTGCATATTAAGGAGCCATCATTTGGTTAGAAGTGTCATTGCTATGTAATGTTTATAACTTGTATCTATGTAAAGAAAAAAATAACCTGCATGTACGCAATGCCTTTTTCCCCCCCTTTTGTTCCTTAATTTGTGTGGGGATTGCCCTTTATCTACAAGTAGAAGCACAGAACAGTTAAACCATCAATTCCTTTTACCATTGGACTTGATAATAGCTTTTTGTAAGTTTATGTGAAGCTGTAAAATAAAGTTGAACTCCTGCCTGGATAGTAATTGCATTTGGTAAAACCAAACAACTTTTGACAGTTTACTGTTTGTAACCTCTAAACTACATTTTGTCTACAATTAAAGGAGTTAACATTTGATTGGAGTGAGTCGGGATGGCGCAGCGGTCGACCCCCAGGTAAAGGCTCTTGGTTCGATTCCAAATGCATTCAACCTCCTTGTAGGCCTCCTAACCAATACATGGTCCTTTAAGACCTTTATCTGAATGTCCTGTTAATCACTAAATCATAGTGTCTTCAAAATAAGTAACATTTTACAATCCGAAAGAATAGTCCTTGAATAAACACTTTATTCTGTTTTAAAAAAAAAAGGGGCTTGTAGATCCAATCTGTACATAATAGGAGTTAAAAAAAGGGGCCGGTCCTGATCACTTGATGGTGATGTTAATGATGCTGATGTCCTCGTAGGGCTTGTCCGTCTTGGGGTTGACCTTGACGTTGGAGATCCTCTGGACCACCTCCATGCCTTTGGCACTCCTCCCGAACACTGTGTGCTTGTTGTCCAGCCACGGCTGGAATCACAAGCGTCGATAAGGTGGTGTTAATAGCAATACAGGCTTAAGTTTCCATTTAGGTTTTATTGGATTTTAGATAAGTTCATCAAGGAGCAGATAGGGTTGAAGAAGCTTGCAGATAAAATGCGGACATTTGTATGTCAAACCCAGAACCAGTTTTACAAGGAGTAAAGCGCCCCAACCATTAGGCAATCCTTCCCCCTTCTTCAGTGTAGCTTGCAGCCTTCTGTTAAAACAATATTTCAGATGACAAGCAAGTGTCCTAAATTAATTTAATTTTTTTTTTTTAAAAAACCTAGACAACCCATGGATTGGATCTCTTTTAAACCTTTGAAGAAAATTAAAAAACTAAATGGACTGCTGCAAGTAATAAGGAAACACCCAGAGATCCAGCCCCCTCTCCCTCCCCGCCGACCCCCCCAGGGAGGTGACTCACGGTGGGCACGACGGTGAGGAAGAACTGGGAGCCGTTGGTGCCGGGGCCCCCGTTGGCCATACTGAGTGTGTAAGGGCGGTCGTGTCTCAGCGTGGCGTGGAACTCGTCCTCAAACTCCCCGCCCCAGATGCTCTCGCCGCCCATCCCCGTGCCCGTGGGGTCCCCCGTCTGAACCATGAAGCCCTGATCAGGAAGAAAAAGTGAGTATACAAGTTATTTTGAAACCTAGCATTCAAGCTCTGAAACCTAGCATTCAAGAATTTGCATTCCCTGAAGCTGATGGGAGCACGTGTTTGGAATTTTTAATTGATAAATGACCAAGAAGAAAGGAAATGACTTGACTTTCGGTCGTTCAATGAACTGTTACATCAATACTGGAGACGAGTACAAGTCATACACCCGGTGCAAAGGACCAAAACCAAACGTACCTTGATGACTCTGTGGAATATGTGGCCGTTGAAGTAGCCATTCCTGCTATGAACACAGAAGTTCTCAACCGTTTTGGGGCATCTGTGATATATCAAAAGAGGCATCACATTATGCACACAGAAAAAGAAATCCAAAGAAATCACTTCATTTAACATAGCAACCAAAAACATTGATGTGCCAGTTGTGGACCAAATAACGTACTTTCATCCAAAGCATCTTACATACCGTACGGTGCAACTAATGTATAGATGAATGGATGGGCGCAGTGAGAGGTGTAATCTATAGGACCATACCGCCTGTGGTGATCAAACCACCATAGCATGCCTCCTGGATTCACAAAAAACCACCGTGGCAAACATCCTTTGGCAAAATGACTCACCACACAAGTACTTTACCAAATGTCTTAACACAAAAGACCAAAGTACTATTCTACTATTGTTTACATTTGAGGCAGGCGCATGTTAAATGCTCTTAGGCCGAGTCTGTACAAGGAAAGCGATATTGGTATTGGATGTTTCAGTGGAGCTGGTTTGATCCACCATGACCGGTACGGCCCTTTAAGGTAACGGATGACTCAGTGAAGTCAGGAGAGGCGTTTACGGTGCGCCGCTTAAAGCCCTGAGATGGGTCACGTACTCGACTGGGAAGAGCTTGATGTGGATGTCCCCCATGGTGGTGTGGATGATGGCGCTGTCCGACACCCTCTTGGGGCCCTCGGCCTGGGTGGCGGCCATCACCTCCTCCTTGGACGGCTTCTCGTTGAACACGTCGCGGTCCGACTCGGCGCTCTTGGTGTCCACCGGCTCCCTCTTGGAGAACTGGACGGGCACGAGACACGGATAGAGGTGGACGTGTCATAATCAGTCTTTGCACCAGACCGCCGCAAACCCAATCGTTGGCTTTTTAGCCAAAATGCCTTGGCCACTTAGGGCCACCTTAGGGCCATCTTAGGGCCATCTTAGGGCCATCTTAGGGCCATCTTAGGGCCATCTTAGGGCCATCTTAGAGCCATCTTGCTCACGGAGTGCCCAACAGGTACATTGAGAAACTGGGGTTCAAACCAAGAACCCTTGAGCTACAGTCAAACATCCTAACCAACTAGGACTACCTTGCCCCAAACAACTATACACATTACATGTTGCCCGAAGGCTGCTCTTCTTTGGAACATAATGTGGGTTACGTTGTCTGGAAGCCTACGCACCATGTAGAAGCGGTTCTTCTTGAAGGCGGTGCAGAAGATGGTGGGGTCGGGCAGCTGGTTCTGCAGGGCCGGGTTGTCGGAGGCCGTCATCTCCACGGTGGGTGCCACCTGGCTGGCCTTGGCGATGCCCTGGAACAGACACAGCTTCACCACGCGGATGTTCTCCAGCTTCCCCAGGATCCTCACGCACCTGGGCCGGTCGGGAAGAGAGAGGTTTATCATGGGATTAGTGATCGATGTTACAAGAGTAACCTACAGTGCGTGTCCCGGCATTCCGGTTTACTGCCAAGGCAGAAGTTTCGTAGTTTGGGCTTAACCAGTCTAGCAGCTTCCATCCATGCGGTGGTGGTCGTTTACCTGTTGGTTTCCACATTGATGACCTTGATGCCCAGCATGGTCCCGTAGAGGACAAAGTGACCGGTCTCGTCGAAGATGATGTTGGTCAGTCGGATGCCGTCCACCTTCTCCAGCTCCCTCTCCTGGGCCATGCGCCGCCCAAACTCCATGTCGGGCAGCTGCTGCCTCATCTGCTGCAGCTCTGTGAACATCTGGGGTAGAGCACATGGAGATTGAGTATGATAGAAACAACCAACATCAACCAACGCTTCAGCCAACGTGTACATAAGTAGAAAACTGTATTATTCCCTGGGGGAAGATGCTATACAGAAGGAAATATCCTGTGCAAATCCACAGAAGAGCTACAATTAAGAGTCGTATATGGAATATCAGCATTTTAGATGAATAAAGGTATAGATTTACATGATCAACAGAAAATAATTGCCAAAGGAATTTAAGCCATTATTCAGTGGATTCACTTTAAAATACCAGCGGGGGTCCAAGGGAATTGTGAGATGTGATTATACACAAATACAAGACAGGAACCTACCGGCAACGACTCATCGAACACTCTCATCAGTTTCCCAGTGAGGAACCGGAAGATTCTCACTTTGCGGTCGGAGGCAATTGTGGCCATTTTCTTGCCATCGGGGGAGAAGGTAAGGCTGGTGGGGTAGGTCTTGTTCTTCGCAAATTCATACAAGTCTGTGTCTGTTTTGTACTCCCAATCCACGTATTTGGGGAACTTAAATTCGTTCCGGTAGCCGGTCCAGTATTCGATCATTCCTGCTTTGTCAGCAGAAACAATGACCCTGAATTTGGGGTTCAAGCATATATTGGACAGCGGGGAGGTGTGCATCTTGTCAAAGATGTGAAGTGGCTCGCTGTTCCCACGCCCGTCGAAAACAAAGATCTTTCCCGTGGACTTTTCAGACACGGCCACGGTGTAGATGGGGTCCCCTGGATTGTAAATCCATTCACATTGGCCCGGGTGGAAGCTGCCCAAAGAATAAACAGTATAACAACAATTAGACATACACAAGAGTATAGTAGTGTCTCCTTTCTACTGGTAATTTCAGGCACAACATCCAAGTAATATCCTTCATTGACAAACAATGCGTTGTGGAGGAGAGAACACATACCCTAGTTTCAACATGTTGATCATGTCGAAGTTGACAACATCGAACACTTTCATTGCCTGATCGTCTCCTACAGAGCAGAAAATGGCCCCCTCGGAGCTGACTGCAATGCATTCCATATATCCTGCAAAAATCATAACATATGCTTAATAATATGTTATTCCCAACATTGATTGCATTGAAATTGTGCATGGGCCACAATGTTCTTACCAAGATGGCTGCGAAAGTGTTTAACAAACTCTACTCCCTCGTCCTCCCTTTTCTTCCAGAATTTGACATGGCCATCCTGGCTTCCAGTAATGATGAAGTCCGTCCTGTAAAGGGCACATGATTGACGTAAGAAACCAAGCCCGAAACTCAACCCATCCTTATCCTCTTCAACCGTATCATCATCACCACAACACGGAAAAGACAAAATGAGAACGACAAAACAACAAATGGGGGCTTACTTGGAGCAGACGATTTGACTGATGACGTCTCTGTGCATGTAACTCCTTTCATACATGAGAGCCGACGGCAAGTTGTCCAGATAAACCCGTTCATATTCCAATACTAAAACAAACAAACAAACGGACAGATATCAATGACCATTTTCGAGGGTCTCCAAAGTTAGAAGTAGTCTCGTGTTATGAAACAAAGCGGGACGTCGGCCGTACAGACCAACCATCCATTCAACCCACACACCTTTTCTTTTTTTGGTCTGGGACGCCTCGCACGGCATGGGCCCGACCCATTCGTCCTCTTCCCCTTCTCCTTCTCCATCAGCAGCTGGATTATCATCTGCTTTTCGTTTCAGATCCACTGTAGTTTCTTCAGCCGCCATCGTGGTTTCAAAGTGTTGTGGTTCTACTTTTTTTTAGTTCCGTTTCCGTTTCACGTTGACACGTACTAAGTTAAAAATATAGCAGCGCCTCCTACCGTAAAAACTTCACATTAAGATCAGTGGTCAAGTGGATTGATACATTAATAACTACAGGGGAAACGTGTATATTTGTAAAAATTCTTATTAATTATAACCTCTTAAATATTTCCCAAAACCCCTCTTCACCATATACTTGTGAAGAGGGTTTTAACAAATATTACCCATAACACGTTTCTACTACCCGGACAGAATATGTCTCAAGCGTTGTTTCAAAGGTTCTATTAGATCGACGCACAGGAATAACCCAACAGCAAAACGAAAAGAGGGGTACTTTTACAATTAGTCGTTTTGATTTGTTGTTTTACATTTTAAAAAATAAATAATTTCAGGAGTATAAACTAATTTAATACAGAAAATTACAATAATACAAGTTCATTTTAATTTTATTTGATTGGTTTTGTTGAACAAACCTGATTTGTTTAAAAGTAAATATTCCTAAATCACATGTTTCCCCCATTGTACTTCACGTAAACAATGTGCTCACTTGTGTTGGTGTTGCGAATATGGCTGTAGCGTATATACAGCTCGTTGTATAGTTTCAATTTAGCTACAATGTTCATATACGTGTGAAATAATTCAACTGCTTCTCTCACATTAATTGCAACGAAACAGCAGCACACTTCCTTTGTATTAGAGTAACAGAAGAAACGGCGGTATGAGTAACATTTACATTCAAGAACCTCCAACAAATGGGAAGGTGAGCGCGAATGTTTGCAAGTTTGGTCCTCTTTTCCCGTTAATATATGTACGACACTTTTCAAGGATATCCAACATTTATTTTTTAATTCTCCTGTTCATGTAACCTTTATCCATAACTATACGAATGATCTGATGGACAAAATGTGAAAAGCGTGTGTTTTAGAGAGAGTGTCAACTCATTTCTATCGTTTCCTCTGTCAGGTTCTGCTGAAGACCTCAGCGGGAGATATTGATATTGAGTTATGGTCCAAGGAAGCACCAAAAGCATGCAGGAACTTTGTGCAGCTGTGTATGGAAGGTAATGTAATGCCTCAGAGAACATTTGGTCAAATGCTTTATGTGAATGACTACAGCACACACAAGTGTTCCTCCTGATCACAAGGGTTGTCTTCTATTGAACAGTAGTTATATAATCATTGTGTTCAACAAGTACCAGGGAAGTGGCTTTTTTCAGATAATCCGTTCTGCCAGCTTTTCACTATATTTATTTCCTAAAACATCTGTTTAAATGGCATGAAGACAGCCTCCCTCTCTTTTGTGGCTTAACATCAATGTTTGAAGGAAACATCTGATTGCATATATATATTATTTCATTTTACATCTATTTTTTTGTTTCACAGGTTACTATGACAACACAGGCTTCCACCGTGTTGTGCAGGAATTCATTGTCCAGGGAGGAGATCCAACCGGAACAGGAAGTGGAGGAGAATCCATCTATGGACGACCATTCAAGGTCTTGACCCTTTTTGAAAATGAGCATTGATTAAATATTCTTCATCTTATCTGCTGGTTCCAACTACCCAAAATATTTTCCTATTACATTTTAAAAAAATGTACTTTGCTCTATATTTGTTAAAAAAGCCAAAAAATATTTATGTAATACCCGGGGGATGCAGGGGCTGTTAAAGAAGCAATTAGGATCTCAGTCCTTAAAAGGGGATATTACAGAGCTGCAACCAAACCACGGCCTCGCATTTGTACTGTGCTCTTTTTTTCATAGTTGTAGTTAAAAATGTAATCACCAATTTAATCATGACTTTTCATGTACCCTTCATTCTGTTGTTATAGGATGAATTTCACTCCAGATTACGGTTTATTCGGAGAGGTTTGGTTGCCATGGCGAATGCAGGCCCACACGACAACGGCAGCCAGTTCTTCTTCACTCTGGCACGGGCAGATGAGCTCAACAACAAGCACACTATATTTGGCAAGGTAAACAGGCTCTGCTCTGGGCATCTCAGTTGGTAGCACAGTGCCGTTAGAAACATCACCAATTTGTGCAAATGTATTCTCTTGAAAAATAAATGCTACAGTCTACACAGTTATATAAATTCATCGATTGTATCTACATTAATTTAATGCGCCTCATGAAAATGCTTGTTTTGACGTCACAGCTTTTCCTAAATTCTTCCGCCACAGGTGACAGGAGACACGAGTTTATAACATGATCAGGCTGGCAGAAGTTGAGTGTGACAGTGATGAAAGACCACTCAACCCTCACAAGATCAAAACAGCTGAGGTATTGAAGACTGGGTGTATCTATTACATTCAAAAACAAGTGTATATTCTTTATTTTATTGTTAATTGACTTTGAAAATATAAATAAATATAGAAATGTATATGTAAATGTACTTTGAATGTTCCGTCCAGGTGTTGCATTCTCCATTTGATGACATTATTCCGCGGGAAAGTAAAAAAAAAAATAAGGACAAAGAGGAGGGAAAGAAATCGCAGTCAAAAGCCACGAAGTGAGTCGACTGCGGTCTTTAATATCCATAGCTGGAAACCTTCTCTATCCTTTCTTCTCTTTTATTCATTGTGTTTATTTGTGTACAGGAACTTCAGTCTATTGTCCTTTGGAGAAGAAGCAGAAGAAGAGGAGGAGATGGTGACACAGGTTAGCCAGGTAATGAGTTACGAGATTTGTATTTATTTACAGTTGTCGCTTAGTGTAAGCTCGCTATCTAGTTCCTTTAAATGAAAAGGTCTGTTTCTCCTTTTATACTAAGATGGATATACTTTGTCTGCACCATCAGGTTTTTAAAAAGCCAACTTTTACATGTTAAGGAATAGGCCCCATTTATTCAGTCATGTATATAGCATATTAAAAGGATAAATGGTTATTTTTAATGCATTATGAATATTGTTATGTAAAATCAATGTTGGAATACATTAAATGTCCATTCATTTCCTGGAAGATAAGCACTCAAAAATACCCATGTCTCACAAATGATTATGCTTAATATTTAAACGTATATATTGCCACTTTGTATTTGTGTCTCGTGTTTCTCCAGACATTAAAGGGAAAAGGCAAAAGCAGCCATGACTTATTGAAGGATGACCCCAGCCTTAGCTCCGTCCCGGCAGTAGATAAGTATGTGTGTAACGTCTGTCCCCTCTCATAGGGATCAACCATAGCTGCCTTTGTGCAACCATATCTACGTGCTGAATTAATTTTATATTCCATATTAAACTTGCAGGAGAAAAAAGAAAACCAACACGGAAGACGTAGGTTTGAAATGAAAATAGAAACCGTTGCTTTGTCGTTGTTTAATTCTATATAATATCTGGAATAAAAAACAATGTATGCATGCCTTCTTGCCCTATAAGGGAGACGGTGATGATGGTGCCATTGAGGACTTTGAGGGAGGTGAAGAGTACGACTCGGAGCAAAGACAGAAAATGAGAGCAGTCATCGCTCAAAAGCTGAAGAAATTAGAGGATGCCAACAAGAGTGCCAGGGAGGGAGACCATGAGAAGAAGACGAGTCGCAGGTAAACACATGCAAACCGTGCCCCTTAATTTAGGCATTCTACTAGGACTTCTTAAAAGGCTCCTTTTAATAGCTCCAGGTGTCCTGTTGAGAAGCACTTACAGAATCGAACCAATTGACCAACCAACTGGAAGGAGTCGACTGGTAGACTCGATCAACTAATAGGCTTTAGTGTCCACTCCCTCTTATAATTAGCCTGGCTCCGCCCGCCCACCTACTTCCGGCCAAATTTCATTTTCCCTTCAGTAGTCAGTTTGGGGCTGGGGCTTGTTAGTGGAATTTTGCCCGAACAAATTTCTGTGTGACCAATCAGCGAACAGAGGGAGTGGCTGAGAACGATGACGTCAAGGTCGCGCGGCAGTTTCAGTTGTAGTCAGAGAAAGACCAGGAAGACAATGGAGGAAGGATACGGAGAGAAGCTATTCGGTCTGTTGTGGGATCGCTGCAGAATATCGATCAATTAAAGCCGGAGCAAGAACAAGCTTTGCTGAGTTTTGTTGGTGGCAATGATGTTGTGGCGCTTCTCCCCACTGGGTACTGGAAAAGTTTGATTTTCCAGCTGGCTCCGTTAGTGGGTGAAGGAGCCGGTCCCGTCGCATGACATACGTCACGACCAAACGCCATGCGATTGGTTATGGCAGATCCAGAGTGGCACTGGGCAGATCCAATCATTTTAAAACTTCAACAGACACCCACCTCCAAGTGAGTGAACGTTTGTCAATTGGGCAGTTCCAGACCTTCTGTACAAATGAAATGAAGTACGACGGTCTGGTAGGACCAGGCTATCTTATAATGTCACAAACGGATCGATTCTAAACCTCTAGAAAAGTGTCCAAGAAAGGCCTGTATTACACAGTCCTTCCCACCAGGGGGCAGGTTTGTTCAACAAATATCAATTCATTGGCGACAGCTCCTTCTTTAGTCACTCAATGGCCTGTGTGGTTCCTCATGGTCCAGATACTGAGCCATAAAGCATACTAAACCATTATGGAGATGAACACTTACCCCTGTGATGTAAATCAATGGCGTCCTCAAGGTTATGCTAAGGTTTCTCACCGTACAAGGTCTGAAATATTAAACTTTTTGCCCTGATATTTGTCTCACTTGGGATAATGGGATTTTCATATATTGATTTATAATGTTAAATGATCCAGCATCATTTAAAACTCAACTTTATATGCCTCTGTTTAATGAGGATGTGGACACACAAGGTCGTGGGCATATTGTGAATATTCGAAGAGAAAGACATTTTATACTCAACAAGTTATCCACAGACAATTCTTTTATTGTTCTACGTGTAACTGGTTGTGCTGGATGTGCTATACCAATGCTATATGTTGGCTTTAACATAAGGAAACAGGCAGACTTTAATGCCTGGGTTTCTTCAAGCAGACTGAAAATAATACTACCATCGATGGCCAAGTAACGCACACACACACACACACACACACACACACACACACCACTCCCACTCCCCCACAGCCATCAAGCTCTACTGTGAGAAACAAACCAAATGACTTAGCCCTGCTATACTGTAAGCACCCAAACCACGTTACTTACTGCTGTAGTAGAAGCACCCAGACCAAATAACTTGGCCCTACTTTAGTATAAGCACCCAGACCATAGGTTGGGTCAACAAAGGAAGACTGAGGGTGAGACAGACAGACAAAGAAAGTGAGAAAAAAGTCTGAGAGAGACACAGTGAGACACCCAGAGTGAATGAATAAGAGAAAAAGAGTGAGAGACAGAGACACAAGTCAGTGACTGAGAGACACACAAGAGAGACAGAAAACGGAGAGATACACAGAGTGAGATACTGAGAGAGATACAGAGTGAGAGCCTAAGAAACAGATGCAGGCGATAGTGTTCACAGCAGAATTTAATCTCATCTCTCTCTCTCTCTCTCTTGATGTCGGTGGTTATGTCACTATGTAGCCAGTTTTCGCCGGCCGGTATCCTCCTCACAGGTGACTTACCCCCCCCCCCCCCCTCAACACACACGTACATAACAGTCCCGTCCCCTTCTCTCATTAAGCACTAATGGGATAAGGAGTGGGGGGCCCCCGGGTCAGCTGTGTGGGACCCTGAGTGACGGCCAGAGCGATGCGGGCAGACTGTAGTGTATTAAACCCGAGCGCAGATTGTTATGCTACAAGAGCCGTAACCCAACACAGTGGTTTGTCTTGGCAGGCAATCAAAGGGCAGGCGGTTAGGTACAGTGTTGGACCCCCGGACAAAGTCTGCATTGTTGGAGGGGGAGAGGGGCAACCCTCCCCCCTCCCCTCCCCTCCCTCTCTCTCTCTCTCTCTCCTCTCTGCCTGCTGGGAGTTTCGGCGTCGTGCACAAGAAGGGAAGACCGACTGTTATCTAGTCATCTTTTGGAGCTAGCGCTGTCTGGCTAGCTCTCTGGAGACAGTTCAGGAGTCAAATGGGGGCTTTAGCGATCTTGTGTATGTTGGCCGTGTGGCTATTTGATGGAGTCTGCACTCCCTTTAGTGTTTCCGTTGAGTAGTTAGAAGTCTTATTGTAATTGTTCAAGTCTTTGTTTTGTGTAATTGCAATTCAAAATAATGTTGTTGTTGTTTTACGCTCGAAGATGAGTCTGAGTACATTATCTGTTTTTGCAAGAATGTGTTCAGCATGTTATCTGTATCCAACCCTCTTACATGAAGCAATAGATGGAGAGAAAAAGAATCTCTCTCTCTCCTCCCACCTCCCCCCCCAAGATCAGATTCCAACTGTTTCTGACTGTGTTTTGACTATGGCCCAAGTCTGGAGTTCCTATTTGATGTGGGCCAACTCAGGTTCTCCTCGGTAGGGGGGGGGTTGAGGTTTATTAAAGACCCTTCTGACTGGAGGTCCCGAAGCGGTGTATGTGGCAGTCTAGTCACCACTTCTTCTGGTTGAAACCCAACAGGGCATGACTGGAAAAGTCAAGTGTTTCCAGATGCCAGGCATCACAACGTTATCAGCTCCTGCCCGTTGATCCTGACTCAGGGCTCTGATCTGAGGCTTTATGTCTCACACGATGCAATGACGTCACATCAGTTTTGTTGTGCAGTTTTAAACCAGGGAAATTAGAATTTGATTGTTGTTTTACCTCCCCCTGCATTATATCCAAATCTGCTTATTTTTTAGGATTTTTCACCATAATCTTTTCAATGTGTTGGAGTTAAATGTATCATACTTCTTCCTTGTATGATTTGAAACCCTTGTAGTGAAATGAAACATTGCATGCAGCGGCCGCAGTTAGGATGACGGTACTCTCACGGTCCTCGGACCCCAACCCTAAAGGGTCCTTTCTCCCTTCCACAGGACCCTTCCGGGTCACCCTGCAGTAATTGGATACACCTGTCTCTTGTCATCACTCATAAACCAACACTTTCTCAGGGCGAG
The DNA here is from genome assembly GCA_900291075.1 of Melanogrammus aeglefinus. NCBI lineage: Eukaryota > Metazoa > Chordata > Actinopteri > Gadiformes > Gadidae > Melanogrammus > Melanogrammus aeglefinus. Next base: position 230,261 of record OLKM01000405.1, on the reverse strand, counting down.
GTTACAGAGATCAAGATAGCTTTCCGTTTTTTTTTTTGGGTGTACAGAAACCAGCTAGAGATAATCCGGATCTTTGGCAAGCCAACAGTGTGTGTTTTGGAGTTTTACACATAGATCTCCTTGTCCTGGCTGAACATCTGGGTGACCGGTCCATTGGGAACGGGTCCAGACCGATGATGTGTGTCTAAACTCCGTGAAGATCCGGGAGAAACGAAGCACCTGAAGAGAAATCACTGAGACATCACGTCTGACACAGTCATATTTCTTTACCTTCTTGGCCTTGTAGTTCAGGCTTTGTGGATAATGATCGGGTTATTTACTGCCAAAGACATTTTTATCCATAGCGTCTTCCAGCGAATGCTGATACCGGGAATTAAGGGAGCCATTGCACTGTATATACTACAATATTCTGACCCTACAGTTCCTATGTACTGTATATGATGGAAAACTCTGGGCACGGTAATATAAGGGTTAAAACCCTTATTGTCTGTGGCTCAACATGGAGACAAGCCTAACCCCTCCTGCTCCTTAATTGCATATACTCAATATTCAATTATCGTTATCTATTAATCCATTTTTTTTAATTTCCAAAACAGAATGACACCACATATCAAATTTCTGGATGAATGACTAAAACATTGAATCGATAATACAGCTTGAAATCAATGAACTGCCTCTTAATTGACTAATCAATTAATTGAATAATTGCTTGAGCACTGGTCACAAGAATGCATTGGTGAAGCAAAACAGGGCGAGGCTGCTTTTGGTCCACTGTGTGGGTGATGTGTGTGCGTGCCTGTCCAAGGATCTCTGTACAGTCATGCAGATTCCTGTGTGGAGGTCAGATTCCTCTGATTCCAGCTCCCAGCGCGCCTCGCCTCACGCTCAAGCCCTGAAGAGTTTCCCTGAGGGGGAAAGTCGGCCTGCCAGCATTGTTACCCTACCTAGCCCATGAATTAGGAGGATTGCATGTATCCGGATCACACGCTCCCTTTACGAATGCGGTGGACGTCCATCCAGGGAAAGGCCTGGGTGGCTTCTCTCGGCGTCCTTGTGGCAGACCGATTGGCATCCATCGAGGTCAAGTGTGTGGTATATGACTGTTCATGGCGGGATCCGTGTTTCACCATAAAATCATGGCCACATAATTACTGCTGGATAACGACTGCAGCAGATGAGCCTGTAAAAAAAAAAAAAAAAAAAAGAACTCCTCTAGTCTAGATCACACTGACCTAGGTCATTGGTTTGTCTCGCCGTCCGAGCCCTAGCCAAGCATGTGCACCAGTAACTGGCAGTCCTTATAGAATGTCCCAAAGGAGGCTTCATTCTTTTAATTTATTTCTAAAAACCCAAGGGCACTCCATGTAGCTCTCTGTTGGGACTGTTTGTCTGGCAGGCCTCCGACACCCTCCGACCTCATTGATTCCTCTTCCCCGGCCTTCCGCTCTTTAAAGATGGCAGCCCCGGTCTCTTCTGTGGTTGGCAGGTGGACAGCGTCGTGCTGAATGGCTGTCATTGTGCTCGTGAAAGGGAGGCAGAGAGGGGATTGGACGACGGGGTCAAGGGATGCCCCCAAACCCCCTTCTCTCAGTGAGGAGAAAGTGAAGCTCCCTGGAGCGTCTCCAACACCCTCTCTCTTTCACTCGCTCCCCTACAAAGGCTTCAGATTGCAGCCCCTGGTTTTAAGATGGTGTTGGCAACACATGGCACAAAGCATTGTACGCAGCTAGAAAATGCTTCTTTTTTAAGGGCTCACCACTTTGCCCGCGCATTGCCCAAAAACCTTTCTGTCTGCCTCATTTTCTGAACTCCTTTTTTTTAAAAAAAAAGACCATATGGTTTTTACTCAAACATATTTGAAGGCTGATCTCATTTTTTTTATTTTTTTATTATATCTGGCAAAGGAGCCATGCTTTGTTTTTAAGAGCCATTTAAACATAGGAATTAACGAATTGCCGTCAACCTCATCACCACGATGTTGATGATGGCCATCTTGGAAAATGAATCAGCATGAAGTGAAATTCATTGTGAATGTATGCACTCGACTATGCAAACGGGATGCATCGAACCATCTCAACTCTCTGTGCTGTCGACTGACTAGGTTTGCACCTCTTGTGGGCATGGAGAGTGCTGAGGTGATTCCAGGTATGCTCGAACCAAAAGGTCTTGTGTTCCAAGTTGAAGGCTCTGCGAGGAATTTGTTCAGCCCCAAGGTGTGCAATAACAGGTGTTGTTGGGTCCTTTTTTCCCCCTGTCCTCTCTGGCCTCTCTCTTTATTGGCAAGGAGGGACTGTGGAGCCGATTGTTTGCCTGTTGCCGTGGATATGTCTCTCTTGTTTTTCGGATGGCAGCGTGTCAAGACAGGCCGGGAGAGCGATCACTCACTCACAAAAGGTCTCTCTCTTTCTTTCCCTCTCTCTCGCGCTCTCGCTCTCTCCCTCTGCGGTAGAATCTGTTTTTCTATTTCTATATTTAGGCGGTGTTCATTTTATCTGCGCTCGGTCCAATGCGCCACTTAATCCCCCTCACCTTGAGTTTGTTTGAGATGGACGTCATCGATTGTATCATCGCAACGCATCGTGTCTGTGAAAGATGTCTCAATGATACGCACGGATAGAATAAGAATCTTTTATCATGTGTAATTAAAGGAAAACTGGACGACGTTTCAACCTGGAGCCTATTTTCCAATCAATTTGGGACTACTGCAGACAGCGATTATTGAGATTGCTCCATTATTGAGATAGAATGCTACAGACCTTATCCGTGGAAAAACTGTCTGCAATCTACTCCTTTTATAGCAATAATGCTCATCAGTATGCATCCCCTAAAAGTGCTTGTTTTTGGTCTCTGACAGGCTTAGAACATGTCATTATAGGCGAATAAACCTTTCGCTTGATCAGTCAAATTGTGTCAAACCAAGTCTCGCTCAATGGGAGTTTAGTTGAATAGAAATGTATGAGAGCGGAGAGTTTGTTTTGAAATACGTAAAGGCCTTGTGTAGCGATTCGGGTGAAGGAGAATTTAGACTGTAATGACAACAGGGAAATATCCTGCAACGATGAGATTTAACAGCAAAACTTGGTTTGACAAAATGATAAACAGACCATGATCAGGCCAGGGGTAAAGAAACAAGTTTTATTTCTCTGCAGAGATCCTTTCCATAATGAACGTATATAATCAGAGCCAGTCAGTGGCAAAAAAAAACACGTTTAGATGACGTACATCAACAGACGCTATGGCGCTTGCATTGTTCTGTGTCAATACTGGACCAACGTCAAAAATCGTTGTCCGCATTAGTCCCTTGGACCCAAAATGATCCGAAAGTAGGCTGCTGGTTGAAAGATCCCCAAGTGTTCATTTAAGACACTTTCTAAATTGCATGATGACCTATGGAGTGACTCGCAGCATACCTATGCATGCACCATAAGCGGTTGACATTTTGACACGGTAACCTTCTATTCTTTGATATTGAATGAGCCTTTTGAGCTGAGGAGATGTCAGTGCATAGATCCTGCTCAATAATTAATACAAAAGTGAGTCAGGTGTCCTGGCACCAAGTGTCAAGAGTAAGCACTTTTTAAAGCACCAACACTGCAAAAAGACTGTCCGCCTGCCCATTTTGTGCACGTAAATCTCTATCGATAGTTGGCAATTAGTTTTACCAGATAATAAAAACAAGGAATCTAACCAGCTGCATTTCTGACTGATCCTTCAGCTGAAACACCTTGACAACGATGAGGAAAAAAATAGATAAAGGGCAATATTTGGTTTAACTCCCACAGTTGGTGTTCTTGGCAAACGCCTGAAAACCATTTAAAGGTAAGACGAGAGTTAGGAAGCTGCAAACATAAGAGCAGTGAAAGTGGCAGTTAAAGGAGAGGACAGGATAATAAGGAGGTCTGTTCTGAGAAGCAGATGGAGGGAGCGAGGGCAAGAGAAAGAGAAAACAAAACAAAGGCTGCCATTGTTTGGTCTGGAGATATCTGGCGGCTCTCTGGGCCACGAGCCCGGACTCCAGCTTACCTGTGTTTTATAGCTCCGCAGCGGGAGAAACCGGCACAAACAGAGCCTGTCAGGCCGTACAAAAATATTATCCTTCTCTAACATTACATATCTGCTCTGGCACGGGCGGTGGGGGTTTCGTATCTGATGTGTGAAGGAGCGGCGGACGCCACCGCTGCCGCTTGATCTCTCCACCTGATGTGTCCGGGACCCTGCTTTGACACTTTGGCGCCGGGCCAACAGGGGAACCAACCCTCACACAACTTAGAAGAGACGGCCCGAGCCTCGGCCTGCCTCAGGCACCTGGGGGAAGTTTTTATCTCAGAGGTCGGAAAACGGCGCTGGTTTTGTAGATTTCTCGATAAAAGTTAAAGATTACAGTTAGAGTGCATATATGAAAGAGTTGCTGTTTTACGTTTTAGTCGTGATTTAGCAGACGCTTTTATACAAAGTCGCCCAGAGAGGCTTACAGAGTGCGGACGTCAGGGTTTTAAGACCGGAACATTACGGCTGGAAGTCAAACATTGGTACCACTAAACAATCCAAGTCTGCTCCAGATTAAATTATTTTGTTTAAATTGTTTTAATGTATCACGGGTATAATGATAATTGGATATTTTCATAACCTTTTTAAACTAACTTATTTCTCGTCCTAATACTACTGAAGCACTCGCATTAGGCTTCCGTAATATTCCAGCACTTTAGATCCTGCAAGCTTACCTTCTCTGATGCCTTGGGGAACTCTGTTGAACTCTCATGGCATATGTGCCATGTAATTTATTACAGCACGGGCCAGCTTTTAACGTCTATCATTCACTCCTAAGTGCTGTATACAGAGTTTGTATACAGCTTTTGTGCAATCCAGTACACCTAGACACATTACCCCGCAGACAAAATGTTTTAAAAGCCTGGAGTATATCAAGATAATTATTTGTTTGTCAAGCATTTACTATAGATTACTAATGTGGAAAGTTGTGGGAAATGAATATACACGGCTACGGCAAGTGCAGACAAAATACGTATTTATTCAGTACCAGACTAAATTTATCCATGACTTGGGATCTGTGTAAGTATTTAACCGGTTCTAACCGTCAGATAGCCCCTCGTTAGAGCCCTGATTTAGCGGAGAAGCTTATAATGGGTGAAGTCAATGTCATTAAAGTGCTAAAAATGTGTTGCTGAGTTTTTAATGGCAATTATTTACAATTTAGTCATTTAGCCGGCGGTTTTATCCAAAACGACCAGAGAATTTATTAAGCCATGCATGACATTTACGAGCAGGTAGGATAGTGGGGGCATCTTGCTCAGAAATTCCACCGCGTGGACTGTTTACATTGGGATTCGAACCCATAAACCTTTTGGCCATGGAGTCCAACACCCCAACCACTCTTGTTGCATCCTCAGTGATGAACTGCGGAAGGAGTCGCGTCAGTTGAAGAAGGATCTCCTGGCCATCAAGCAGAGGAAAGAGGACAGCTTGAAAGAAGCGGAGAAAGAACAGGAGAAGGAGGGTATGTATAACACAGTCTCTGTCCGCGCCCAGTCCACCCATCTGCTCTATCTCTGTGAGCCGCTATAGTCTGTTCACTTATTATTTCATTACAAGCTTGTCTCGTAGAAAATAAGTTTGATTTAATTTATATTCGTAAATATCAACGAAGTGTAAACAAGTTGTTTGTCCATGTTACATTATCTATTAACTATTTAGCTATTTTACAGATTAGGTAGATGAAAGGGACTTGCAGAGCATACAGTTACATGTCTTTAAGGAGTGATGACGCAGTATCTTGCTCAAGGATGCCTGTAGGTCTGGGTGGTCACGCCACTTGCGTTCGCTGACTGTTCCTGGATGTATTACCAGAAGAAGTTGACCATTTACCCGTGACGAAAAATTGTTCAGTCACCTTTTTTGGGCATATAATGCATTTCAGGAACTTAGACCAAATATGTGAAACGAAGCGCATAATATCTGCGTTTTTAAATGAATCCTTAACATGTATTTACCTGATTTCTCGACCATAACTGTACTAGCCAGAGACCTTGGCGGTCGTACAGGCTCCTGTCAGCCCAGTAGCCTTTACCGTCCATGGTCGCTGGAGCTGCCAGTCTCCCCCACAGCTCCGATGTCAGTCAAAACATGGCGCGCACTCCTTCGAGTTTAGTGGTTTTTGTCAAACCGAGCATGACTCCTTGTTTGTCCTGTGATTGCAATCTGGAGCAAAACAGTGCAGCGTGATTTGGTTTTAATTCAGTCAGCACTGAGATCACGGCTGTGGCAGCCGAGCGCGGGAATCCTTTGTTTACCAACAGTCTACAGTCCAGTGATGAGTATGCTGTCGTTCTTTAAATCACCACAACATCCGACTGCGTCGTCGCCCTAAGGGTTTTACATGTCTGCATTCAGGGATCTCAGTGGTCAGCGCATTGCTAAGAAGGGTCCACGGTCCGACATCACAGCCCAATCAGTTTGTTTGTTAGTGACCCAGACAAATAACTTTGGTATGGGGGTCCGCAACAGCCCAGACCCAAATCCTCTAAGCTGTTCCACACTACTGTGGTTCAGCAGTCAGGCGTCATTCAGCCCGCTGTTGATGTACCAGTTGATGTTGAAACACATTTTTGACATTTCATGAAAACCAAACCACTTGGGTTCACCCAACTATGCCGGCAGGGGGTGTGGGCAGTGACCGGATTGTTAAGCAACATTGTTTTATTCCCCCTGGGTGTGCATGCACCCCAAGGTTGAGGACGTTGAGTTCAGCGGGCATGCTCTCTACTATTGGGCGAACAAGACCACTTGGGCAGGGCTAAGAAAGACGCTGTTTGACTTAGACTAGATTCCACATAGGCCCAAGATTTCAGACGTGTTTTTTCCGAATGACACAGATGGAGAACGCAAATCCCGGACCAATGACGTCAATGATTCAACCTTCTAAGTATTTATACGCTCTCGGTTTGGTTCACAACCCGCATATTAAACGATACCCTCCTATATTAGAAAATAGCAGGGTGTGACTGCACCCTTTTAAGTTCAGATGATCTAAAACCGTTGCCCCAATGTGTTGTACTCATTACTAACCTGCAGCCTGGTTCTTTAGCTTGCTCAATATAGACAAATGAGTCAGAGGGTCTTGATTGTGATAACCCTAACTCTAAGGGATAAAAAAAAAAACTAGGTTTAAAATAGGTTTAAAAAAACACAACCTTGAATAGAAACCCAAGGTTATTGACCCTATTGAGAGAAAAAAAGGTCAATTGTGGCTATTGCTCAAGCAAATTCCTGTGTCCCAGCTGTGAGCGTGTTGGGTGGTGCTAATTGTTGTCAGACAACAGCATTGCATAAAATTGCAACCAAAATCCCCAGTAAAACAACAGATATTCCTAACCAGGCATTGTACGATCTTAGTTTCCCATGACCAATTTATGTTTATCACAATGGCAAGTTGCTCCAATCCAACATCCCATCATTGCAGTTTTGGCCAAAGCAAAGGAAATGCAGATTTTTGTGAACCACACCGAAGCAAACTGATATCAATGTCGCTCAGTCAGCAAAATATCCCAAAAGTAAGAAAGAAGAGAACGGAATGGAAGGTCACATGGCTCAGGTCTTGTTCACCACCAACAGTATTTCTGTGCAGTGGAGGAGTTAGTAAACACACATTTTAGAGGGATTCAGTGGGGAGAGTAAAAACTTGGAGATTTAGGTATTATTACCATGTTTCTATTCTGCCGTAGTTTTATTGTGTTGACCTGAATGGCACAGGAGAGATGAGGGGGGGAAAAAAAGTCCTATTCAACGCCAAGGAAAGCAATTACATTTAGATAAATCCTTTTAGTGTTTTGATTGGATTCATAAAAATGTTTTAAACACAATCTCCTGGAGGCCTGATAACAGAGGCCTCCACTCCCTTTCCATTCACACGGGCCAGCGGAGCCAGAGCCATGGCTCTCATTTCCTAGTCTCCTGGGTTGCCATGGTAGCAGACCTAGACCTAGTAGGAATGAGTCCCCTTTGAAAAATTGTATTTTTTTTTACTGTTCTTTAATTTCCTCCGGCTCGCTTTCAAAAGATAAATGTGAAGGAACCCGATCTGGTTCTTTAGGATCCGAAGACGCTTTTCCTCGCTGTGATTCAACTGTTTCGTCGCTGTAACCTGCACCAAACTGTCTGTGTTTACTTAGCCGGTAGCGTAGGCTAATAAAGGCTGTGTTCTGACTCAGAGCTTAACTGATTAATTAGGATCAACAGAAAACGGTTGGTATTTTACTCCCACATCTGGAGGCCGGATAGTCTAGTGGGCAGGGTGTTGGACTTCCCCCCCAAAGGTTCCCAGTTTAAGTACGGTAGTCTACCTGTAGGCGACCCTACCCCCTGCCTGCTCACAAATGTCAAGTGTCTGCTAAAATGAAAGGAATCGACCCGATAGAGAAGAGAACGTTGGAGTAATCGCGCTACTAACTATATTGGTCTGTTTACTTTCCTCGGTTCACTATGTTCGGAATTCGCGGTTTAGTGTCATTATCTTTAATTTAATAGTGCATTGTTTCTCACACACTTTTAAGTTTGCTGCGGGGGGGACATTTAAAAAGAGTTTTATGTTGTGTTAAATAATTATTCCTGAAGCACAGGTCTGTTTCTCACTATATCTAATTATTTTTGCATTCATTCGTCTTTTAAATTCCAAGTTGTGTACTCCTAATGGAGGTCAAATCCTAGTGGTGAGGAAACCGTGGTCAATGAACAACTGGTGGATAGATTACTGACGGCAGATTATTTTACAGTTTACTACCATGAAGCCATTAAGCAGATGCTTTTATCCAAAGTGACAAAGTGACTTGACGTCGGTAATCAGCAGGTAGGTGATAGGCAGGAAGTCTGCGGACCTCAGGGTTCAAACCCAGTACCTTTTCAGCCGGGAGCTGAACCCCGCTTCCACTGCGCTATCCGTCCACATTAGATAGTGTATCAGTCAGGTGATGGATTTGACGACCAGTTATCCTTCCTTCTCGCTTAGTCGCCACAACCCCCTTCTTAAGTGTTCCCATAAAACTATCGCTTGTTGAGAAAGGCGGTAAAGACGGACGACCTACTCCCCTCATTCCTGTCCCCAACAATCCCGGTTGCCACAACAACAACAGAAGCAACCGCCTTGATTTGTAGCCCTCCCGGGCTCAGGTGATGGAGGAGAGAGCGAGCTGGCGGGAGGTAAGGGTTGGTGGGAGATGAGGAATGTCTTTAGAAAGGGCTGTCAGACTCAAAGATAGCACTTAGTGACAACAGCTGGGGGTGGGGGGGATGGTGCAGCCCATACAGAACCTCAGGGCACCATCACTCCTGCATGACACGGGGAGCCAGGAGGAGAGAGGGGGGAGGGTGGGGGGGGAGGAGGGAGAGATGGAGGAGGAGGAAGGCGAGAGAGAGAGTCGCTGGGAAGAGGAGGAGGATGGCGGGAAAACAGAAAGGGAGGGGCAGCACATTGGGGGGTGGGGGGGAGGGGGTCAAATGCGAAGGATACCTTGAAGAAGGGAAGAGGAGGGAAAGGATGGGGGAGTAGGAGGGAGGCAGTGGTAGTTTGACACAAGGAAGAGGAGGAGTGGCAGGACACAGGGAGGTTGCAGGAGGGGAGGATGTAGGAGGGGTAGGAGGAGCATTACACCTCTGTGGCTGTAGCCAGGGGACCCCTGCAGGAGCCTGAGCCTAGGAGGAGATTGAGGGGAGGTCACTGGCTCTTCTCGCCCATAAATCGGGGGAGGAGGCGCAGCGTGGAGCTCTCTTGTTGTTTGCTCAGTGCGTCAGTGTAGAGGCAGCGTGACCTACACATGTGTAGGATGGCTGGGGAATTCCAATAACTTCTCAGAATTTGCTCAGTACTTTGCCCCTGGGATGTAATAAGTGTAATTGCATGGTGTCCAAAACTAATGCGGTCGTCACCCAACCTCTTGGATTGGAGCCTTTTGTTGCTTGGATTTCCTCTCAGGCTGTACGTCCTGGAAGACAGGCAGTTTTCACCCTGGCATTCGGTAGATTAGAAGTTAACTGCAGGGCAGCTCGTCTATTACAGTGTTACAAATGTGGTCTTTGTGCTATTTGACCTTGAATTTAAGTCAGAAATGAATAAACTAACGGTACAGTTGAACTAGATATTTACACATGGTTAATACAAATTGTTATTCTTTTATATTGTATGAATAAATATTTTTGATTTAGATGCAAGCAACATATTTACTTAACGCTAGCAATTTCTTCTTTATTTTAAGAAGGAATGTAGGTCCCTCATAGGTCTTCAAAGTAGTGTTTTTAAAGTGATATACATAGTGTTATAGTTTGACCCGAAAAGGGTTCAGGGTACCAATCCAATGTCCACAGTCTACCTGTAATCATCCTAGACCAAGATGTCCTTTCTTTATGTCAATACATTCATTGTGGGCTTTGCTTTGGATAGAAGCGTCGGCAAAAAGACTAAATAGTCAATTGGGTAGCGAATTACAATAATTCAATATATAAACCTGTTGAGGTTATGCACAGTCCAGTTAAAATCTGCAACAACTTTCCAAACAAAATCTTCTCAAAGTAAACATTTCTCATCTGTTACTGCCAAGATGTGTAGTGGTTCCTAAGGAGAAATTAAGTTGACTATCCAAACGCGGCCAAACACATTATTGTTAGACATCTACCGCAGGCAATGGCCCTCTGCCTGTAATAACAATTACACCAGGGGCACTTGAGCTTGTCTTTGAACGAGTCAAGTCCGGGCAGCCGGCATTTCGGCAGACAATGATCCTCTTGTTAACACCTGCAGCGTCCGTAACCCGGCGTCCCCTTCGCAGAGTGACAGGCGCTGGCGTATCCCATGACATCATTTGTTCTGTTCTGATGAACACAAGCAGGGCAGCCATTCGTTCATAATGGCGCTTCGCTGGCTGGCCGTGTGGAGCTGCTGCTCCCTGCCACGGCTCCTAGCGTCTTGACTGACATCACAACCCTTCTTTCTTCTTTTGTTGTTTTTTTTTCTTACGATGGTAAAAGCTAGTCCCCTTGGTGAACGAGGCTTGACCCGACAGCGTGTTTGTCACTCCCATGACATCATGGCCAGCACGTCCACGTGGGATGGTGATGTGCAGGAGAGAACGTGAAGTTGTTCAGACGCATGCGTCAACGCACAAGTTGACACCTTCATTTGTTATGGGTGGCCGTGAGTGGGTGGCTGTTGGGCATCGACCACTGGTCTCTTTTGGGGGTGTTTTTACTTGGTAGTAGTATATTTGTCTTCTTTAGTCTGTACCCCGTCACGTTGAGCTGTCAACATTATGATTCGTTTCATTGTTTTTTAATCTTGAAGACTTAACTTTTGGACTTGTGTCCTTTACTGTTTGGGAGTCTTAATGGATTTGAGGGACAAATGTGTGAACAGTTTCTTAAATAACGCCATACTCTTGTTGAATTCAATTGAAAATCTGTTTTGAAATTGGGTATTCAGGCCGAATACCTGCAGCACCTTACAATGTAATGGTCTTCCAACATTGCATTGTCTTGCCTTTTCTAAATCTTTGACATCCACCTCCCTCCCTTGACTCAACTCAAAACACAAAGTCTGTTACAATGAGACGATGAACAACAACTAAAAAGAAAGTAATCAAAGTGCACTACCAAACGGCACCAAACTGTGTCTTCCTCTGCAGACGAAGGCAAGCCATCCAATGAGGCTGTGGCTGAATTTCTGGAAGGCCGCAAGAAGTACGAAGAGCTCAAGAAACAGAAACGCAAGAAGGGCTCAGGTCGAGAAGAACGGGTAGGAATGGTTCAGTATAGGTTTCACACTGAGATGCTCATTCCGAAAATCTGTTGTACTTTTTTAAGATGCCAAATTAGAACAGGACAGTAATAAAAATGGAATTGAGAAAATGCCTTTTTTGTTTCTTACGACAATATGCACAAAATAATAGTCAAAATCAATCGTAGTCTTGTTATGATTGATTGATTAGAAATTAATTTAAATAACAAAATGTAAATGTACGTTAACATTATTCACAGTAAAATATGTCCTATTAATCTTAATAGAGTCGATACATCTTTTATTGTTTAAGCAACAAAAATGTCCCTAAATGACCTTTCCCTTTGACCTTTGACCTGTCCGGGTAGACCCTGGCCCTGCTTGAGAGCTTCAAGTCCAAGCTGACCTCTGCCATCACGGAAACCGCAGAGCAGCAGCAGGAGGAGGAGGAGCTGGCGGAAGATGACGACAAAGGCTGGTCAGTCTAGGAACCTGTCTGTCTGTCTGTCTGTCTGTCTGTCTGTCTGTCTGTCTGTCTGTCTGTCTGTCTGTCTGTCTGTCTGTCTGTCTGTCTAGATCCTTACGTGGTAAGGATCCATTGAAATATGAACTGCTATGAACGAGAAAACCTCTCAAATCAAATATATATATTTTATGTATGTATTTTTTAAATATTTATATTGATGTAATGCGTCAGTTCTATTCAATTACATTAAAGCAACAGTAGTTAAATTTGAAGGAAATTAAATGTATATTCAACACCTGGCTCAACTCCCCCATGGATTCAAGGTTAAACTAATAAGACAAATTTAAAGGTAAAAACTATGCATAAAAAAAGAACCTTATTTATTATGCAACCCTTCTATTATTACAAAAGATATGCTACAGATTTACACTCCCAACACCAAACACATACATTTCTATGTTATAGTTAGCAGGTAACCCAGTACTGATTCCCACAACTGATGTCTGTGAAAGTTCAAGTGTGTGTGTGTGTGTGTGTGTGTGTGTGTGTGTGTGTGTGTGTGTGTGTGTGTGTGTGTGTGTGTGTGTGTGTGTGTGTGTGTGTGTGTGTGTGTGTGTGTGTGTGTGTGTGTGTGTGTGTGTGTGTGTGTGTCAAGCTGGGATCCCAGCTACCACAGCTACCTGATTGGCCATCAGGAAATCAAAGCTGACTCAGTGTTTTCCTCTCATACTCTGCATTTCACCAGAGATCTCAACGTCTCGAACCATATAGAGTAGAGGGGGGGGGGGGGGGGGGAATGAATACCATGTGTTTGAATTTCGAAGTAGCCGTGCGCAGGAGATTTAGAATAACAAAACCTGTAGTTGCTATTAGTCTCCCTAAAGCCCCCTCACCCCCCCTCCTCACCTACCTCCCTTCTGTCTGTGTGTGTGGGGGGGCCCTAATGAGTTTGAGTGAACCCTTGGCTGGCCTCTGGTCTCTCTCTCTCTCTCTCTCTCTCTCTCTCTCTCTCTCTCTCTCTCTCTCTCTCTCTCTCTCTCTCTCTCTCTCTCTCTCTCTCTCTCTCTCTCTCTCTCTCTCTCTCTCTCTCTCTCTCTCTCTCTCTCTCTTCCCCAGCCCTAGACACCTCACCGGGGCTGTGGAGAGGGAGTCAGGCTAGCTGTGTCTGGAGGGGAGGGGGAGGTAGGGAGGCTGGGGGCCCGGCAGCGTATGAGTCCTAGATAAACAGCAGTGGGACCTCAGTGCCACTCTGGGCTCCCTGTGAACAGAATGTGGGTTACAACAGGTCAGACACTGGAAGTCAAGTCTGGGCCAGGAGGAGGTAAACTATTCCATCTGGGCCTGTGTCTCGAAAACCCCTCGCTGTCTCTGTCTCTCTTTCACTCTCACTCTCTCACTCTATCTCTCTCTCTCTCTCTTGCTACCCCCTTGGCCTCTACCTCTGTCCTATCCCTCATCTCTCCTCCCTCTACCCCCTCCATCTCATACCTCGCTCCTCTCTCTACCCCCTCCACCTCGTCTCGTTCTCTGGTAGCATGTGAGCGTATACTGCGCTCACTCCTCGTGCCCGCCTCTAAATCCCACCCTAACCGGCTCGCCAGATAAATAGATCCAGGAGAGAGAGGTCGTGCATGCAGACTTGCATCATGGAGAGAGGGAGAGAGAGGGAGAGGGAGGGAGAGAGACAGTGTGTTTGAGGAGAGGGAGAAAGAGTGAGAGGGAGAGAGTCAGTGTCTCAGGAGAGGGAGAAAGAGTGAGGAGAGAGAGAGAGAGAGAGAGAGGTGGTTCTCTTGGATTAGTCCAGGGCTGTCCGACCGGGGTCTTCAGGGCTTTGGGTTGCTCCAGGGTGATAGGGCCCTGGTCAGGCTGTCATCGCCCCTACACTGGAAGACTAATGATGGGAGTAGGCCACAGCTCCTCTGGGGCCCTGACACAGTCTAGCTATAACACACACTACGAGATGGACCGCCACTACTTCTGCCCATCTCATATTAGGAGAGGGGTGGGGGGGGGGGGGGGGGAGAAGGGGGAGCGAGAGTGAGCGAGAGTGAGAAAAGAATGAAGGAAAGGAATGAGAGAGGGAGGGGAGGAGAGATGGAGTGTGGTAAAGAGGAGAGGGGGAGAGAAAGAGAGCTGAAAAGGGAGAAGGAGGCTACAAGCAATAGGTGAAGTCAAGAACCAGACTAACCAGCACAGGCGTAGACACGGGCCTGCACACGCATGCACGCGGTCATAGTAATAACACCACCACACAGAGCTTGTGCACACACAGTCCCGGGAACAGTGAGACGGACACAAACCATATGTTTTACTCACTAAACAAAGCAGCAGACGGCTCGCCTTCAGTGTGAGATTATGATGAATTGAATGTGCGGGGAGAGCAAACCTTTTGGGTTTCTTGAAGGAAGGTCGGTACGTCGGCCTTTATACAATGCAATGGTTCCTTTGTCAGGTCTGGTTCTGTGTGTCTAAACGAAATTATTAATTATTCAAAAAGGGGTTAGGGTTAACATCACAACATAAGACACCGGATCCGAGTTTAACCAGCTGATACCAGTCTCATCACTCCAAACGAGTATGGACCTAAAGCAGACCAAAACCAAACCCCAAACCAGTATGAACCTAACTCGAAACTCGTGTAGACCTCAGCCATACACAAACCTAACTCAAAACCACTATTGACCTAAACACTTGTAGACGTCACCTAACTCCAAACCAGTGTAAACCTAAATCAGACCCAAACTATTGTATGCTTAAACCATACCCAAACCCAACTCTAAACCAGCATGGACATGAACAGACCTAGACCAGTGTAGACCTTAATCAGAACCACACCTGATCCAAAACCAGTATGGGTCTAAACCAGATTCCACCTGATTCCAAACCAGACCAAAAACCACAAATCAGTGGTTAAGTGTTTACCTATAATTATTATCAGATATATGAGGACTGTGTATAATCACCGTGATGTCTTCTATCAGAGATATTTGTCCAGTATACAACTCCCTTAGCTGAACGCTCGCCCCGTTCCAGTTTACGAAGTCATTTCTAGACAGTTATAGGCCCGTTAAACATTGGATCGGCATTGTTGCTCCAAGATGTTTCCGAAAGGACAGATGTGCTCCAGCATAGGGATGTCAAGAGGGCATCGACCCGCAAAACAAGAGCTTCAATGGGATGGACCGGGTGGTTCCTAACAGGGGGTCTCAGCGAGGGCAATAAAAAAAGCCATCGCCTGGAAGGATAGAGGATCCCCAGTGCTTTGTAATTTCCACCTACCGCTAAATGTTGAAAACTAAGTGTTGAAAACACTACGTAATCCAAGTCTGTGATCACACAGGCTTATATGGTCATTTAGGGACCCACTGGGGTCGCAAAAAAACATTTTCAGGAGTTCATGGGCCACAAAGGGTTGAGGTTGGGTCATAGATCACCCATTGCGTGACCCGTCTTGTAAAAGATTGATCCCCGATCGACTTCAGTAAGGGCTCAAACCTTTTGGGACCCTGTTTATTCTATGTTTTAGTTTAACCTTTGTTAAAAGGCTGGAGATGGTGGGTAGTTGATAGTCAAATTCTTCTTTTTCTTCCTCAATTGCGGAGAATCCCCTTAAATAGGTCTCTCCCAGAGTCACGCAAAAGCCGTTCTCGAATTTTGATTTCCTTTCTTTCTCGTTTGTTGGAAGGTTTGCTGATCCGTAATATATCACTTCCTTCTGTGGAGCAAAGTACTTTTCTCTTTCCTTCTTTCTTCTCTTTCCCTTTTTTCTTCTTCTTTTTACGTAAGCCCACTTCCTCGGCCCCGATGTGTTTAGTCTGCAGGTAATAACTCGTGGCTTTGAACCCCCCGTCCCCCCTCCCCCCCTCCTGTCTGATTTAGGATGGCCCATGTTCTGCAGTTTGATGAGCAAACCAGAAAAGTCAAGGACGCCGCCGTACCGGACGAGGACACGTTCGAGATCTACGACCCCCGGAACCCCGTCAACAAGCGGCGGCGCGAGGAGAGCAAGAAGCTCCTGAAGGAGAAGAAAGCCAAGAGGTGAGGTTCACCAGGGGTGAGGGGTGAGGGGTGAGGGGTCGGGCCTGGGAAAGACTTGTTCTGCTCCATTACTTCAAAACGTCCCCGCCAACACACGCCAGCGCACACACACACACACACACACACACACACACACACACACACACACACACACACACACACACACACACACACACACACACACACACACACACACACACACACACACACACACACACACACACACACACACACACACACAACGGTTTCTGTCGATCTCTGCGTTTTTTTTTAGTCCCGACATCTGGATGGAGGATGTCCACTTTGATCTGTACATCGCTGTGATCCGTAATCGGAATGTCATTTTTTCCCGTATTCTCCCGACGATACTTGGCTAGTTCCTCGGTTTCTTACGCACTGTAGTTGGTCTTTTTGCTGTTTTTGTTGGTTTTGTTGGATTCACGTTGGCTGTTCAAAATATTGTGTTGTCGTTTGATATTTCTTTGAAATGTGAATCCTTCCTTCCATCAATAATTAGGATTTGTAATCAGAGACTTATAATTAATACAATCGCACGCACACACCTTTAAATAAAAGCAAAAAACAAAAAGTCTTGCTAAAAATGTCTATAGATTTCATTGCTTTCATTGCTTAACGCAGTGATTAACCTAATACTTATGATTGCAGAATGCAGCTAACGTGATGGCTGTCATAAAGGCGTTTGGAGGATGTGTAATAAAACTCTTTTGTCTTCATTGGTCTCTAAATGTCCTTTGTGATCCACAACTTGTTATCTTAGGAGTTTACTTCGCAAATGAGCAGAGTAGTTTTGCGCTTAGGTCGTTCATCCTCAAAGAGATTCTGGGTCTGATTCCCATATATCCGCAGCCTAAGCTGTAGTCATCCTCGATCAAGATGCCCCCTAACCTTGTTGGAAGAAGCGGTGTGAGTGAAGGGGGAACAAATGTGCCTTGGGAAATGAACCTCGGAAAGATCACTCCATGTGATGTGACCATTCAAATAAACGCACCGAGGTTGAAAGTACATTGCGATAACGTCGTCTCCTGCTTATTATTCTCTACCGATCTCCTGTCATTCTCAGGTCACTGTTACAGAAAAGTCAAGATTTTTTTTCTTTATCCTAAGTGTTTTGCTTACTGTAGCAGACATACAGATGACCTCTGCTGTGTGTGTGTGTGTGTGTGTGTGTGTGTGTGTGTGTGTGTGTGTGTGTGTGTGTGTGTGTGTGTGTGTGTGTGTGTGTGTGTGTGTGTGTGTGTGTGTGTGTGTGTGTGTGTGTGTGTGTGAGAGACTTATCAGGCCAGCAGTTCGTATATTTACGTCTCTCCTGGGATTTAGCCTTACTTTGACTCATGTTGAGCAGGAATGAGAGTTTTGATGTAAGGTTTAATGAGTCTGGTTCGCCCAGAGGTTTCTGTAGGTTCATCACACGGGTGATGCTGTCATCTAAACTGTCCATGACATTATTTTGATTTATTTGAGTTGGAATGTGCCACCAATTAATGATAATATGAATGGGTGGGGAGAATTAACCCAAATATTTATATTGCAACAGACTTTTCTGGGGCCATGGTGGTCTAGCAGTTAGGGTGCCGGCTTCCCAGATGAAAGGTTCTTGGTCTGAACCCATATGTCTGCAGTCACCTGTAAATGTCCCTGAGGATGATGCCCTGAAGTCAACTCATTAATGAAATGTATCTAAAACTCCCTGTAAGTCACGTTAAACACAAGCGGCGCCTGCTAATGGAATTAATAAAAACAGACTCGATGACATAATCCTCTCGTTGGATTTGGGTGGCCTGGAATATGTTTGAGATACAAGTTATGCTTTAGTTCCTGTAAAAAAAAAAAAAAACTAAAGCAGTACCAGACAGAGGGTAAAACATGAATGGAACCCCACCAAAAAGCGGGTTGCCTTCAGTATAGGAAATCCTTCTTTTTACTCTCAGGTGAACGTTTCAAAGGGAAGAGGAGAATAATAATCCTGGTAATCCCGGTTAAAGTCAACTCTCCTGCCCGCCACCAGGAGAACACTCCCTAATCAGACGCTCTGTCACTCTGTTACCCCCATCGTGCACGGCTCAGAGCAGGAAGTCTCCTACTACCGGCTTTGTCACATGACCCCCCCCCCCCCCCGCTGCTGAGATGGAATCGCTGAATTGGAAGCTAACAGCATTATCGGGTTATTCCCTTTCGACCACTATCTCCCTTTGCCCTTGTGAGCCCCGGTTATAAATAGCAAACGGATCCTTTCCCCCGCACCGTGTAACAGCAACGTATCTTCTTGTGTCAGGCATGTCTTGTGTTTGAATGTTTTCCTAGAGAGAGAAAGAAAAGGTTTAATTTAGGAACGGCTTTACTACTGGTGTATGCATGTGATGGATGGCAGTGTGTTTATGGGTAACAGTGGTAACATTTTGACAATGTTACTTTCCTACAGTAGCAAAAGCATATAAACAATTGATGAGATTGAAAGGGCAAGGACGGCTTATGTTATTTCCTGGTTGTTATTCCAGTAGTGTATTCTCCCTCTCCCCCCCCCCCCCCCCCAAGGACAGAGCAGCCTTGTATTGGTCCATCATGAAGATGACTTCATATTTGCAAGGTTGTACTTCAGTGCCCAATAAAAAAATATTCATCCCAATTAAACAATAGCTGTAACCTTTGCATGCATTGAGATTTGGAAGCAGGTATTTAATAGTATTTTCTTTTTATACAGTACCACGTCATTGATATTCTGCTGTCGTCGTAGATTGTGTGTTCTCTGCCAACCTCCTTCATAAAATGGCCTTTCTTCTAAAGCCAGGTTTGTCTTGGTTGAAAGCGTGCCCTGGTCGGTGTTTATGGGATAGCATTCACACTGTACTACTTGTGTTACAGCAGAAGCGGTGTGAGAATACTTGGGTCATTTGGGACTCCGGTAAAACGAGTCGAGGGCCTTCGAGGCGACGAGGCATTGTGTTAAATTCTTGCTGGTGGGTCTGTGGTCGCCTCAGTGAGAAGGACTATCGCTGACAAGAGCTCGGGGGGGCTCGCCAAGATCCCTAGCGGGTCCAAATAAGTTCTATGCATACGATTCCTCGGATCCGAAGGAATTGGACGAGACCAATCAGGAATGAACGCTATTTCCCAGGATTTGCGGGCATAGAAGAAAGCTAGTCAAAACAATAAATGCAGTCCAACCAGTATAACCAAGAGGAAGGTCAAAACTGAAAGACTCAAACCTCAAAAATATTTTACCTCAAACAAAATGGTCAATTTGCATTAAATTACACACAGGGTGGTTGTTATCTAACCTCGTTCATGGATTCGATGAAAATATATCTCCATTTAAGGATTTTCTTACATATTTTAAGAGATGGCTGTTAAATGATTCATTCTTTAGGTAAGAATAATATTACACTAACGTGTCCAAGAAGGGAACGGCCTCTGCCATATTGTGTCTTCTTGGCTCTTTTTGTTCTAAATCACAGCTAGTACCAATCAAGTTTAATTACGACAACTTTTCACAAGCATATCCAGAAAAGCTTGCCACAATTTGGTTTATTTGAGCTTTTAAGTCTGAGAGAGACCGACAGCACATTAAACATTTTTTTTAAAAGATTTATTGGTGTTGTTATATTGCAAAAGTATTGTTGTTTGCCAGCTATAAAACCTTGCAAGAAAGATTTGATAAATAACATTATAAACACAGTACGTATATATACCCATTTAATGACTTCAAAATCAAGTAAAACATGCTTCAATGCGATTTACATTTTCATCTGTATTCCATTAACCTAATTATCATTTTAGTTTATCTTAATTTCAATTTCAGCTGTCATTTTGTCTGTTAAGAATTCTGCGGCTACGATGGTTTTATGTGTCTGTTGACCAAAGTTGGTAAGAATGTGCTCTATTCCCACAACTGTGTTGTCTCACTAGCTTGCTATCGCTATTAGCATAAAACAATCCTCTATGGGACGTCCTGTAGACTTTTCTATTTATAGCACAGGGGCTAGCGCTGCTGTTTTGCTGGCTATTCCTTCACCTTGAACGGGTTCATCCCTGGCATGGAATCAGCTCCAGACGTTAGTCTTCACCTTCGCCACGTCGTTCTTGCATGTTCAGGATCAGAACCAATCCCTTCTCCAAATTGAATGAGTAGCTGCGATCTTGGACGCAACACAGTAGCCCATTGGTTGAAGTGAAAGTGGATGTGAACTGTACCTGAACTGACCTGCAGCAGAGGTAGACATAATTTGCGTTTGTTCCCGCCACGGATCGACATGTTCCATCAAGGGCATTCCAGCTGGGGATTCTGTCAGAAAACGTTGAGTACTCTGGTGTGGTGCATAGAGCACGTGGCTGCAGCCATATCTCCATCGGCCGTGTCCCTGCTGACTCTCTCTCTCTCTGTCTCTGTCTCAAGACGGTCTAGACCACGGTAGCATCGTAGCAATACGTCAGGAATCTGCATTCTCTTCTGTACTTCTGTACCTGAAAATTCCAGGAAAGGCAACAGAGACAACTAATTGCTTTCAACCTGCAAGTAGGTTCCCCCGTTGCGCAAGCGTCTTTTTGGAAGTATCGTTGGTGTCTTGAGATGCTATTCATCCTGCATTGTAGATATACAGAGAGAACCCGATGCTGCAATGCTGTTCTGGAGGAGATGGATCGCAATGTTGGCTCTCGTTCCATCTGTACTTTTGGAACAAAGGAAGTTGGAGAAAACCCTCCACCCGATGTATTATCTCACTCTTATGATCGCATTTATTCATCCACCCTTTACACTTGTGCCCCATCAGTAGAGTGCCTATTGATTCTCTATAAATATAATCTACTTAAGTGACGGGGGCTGAACCCGGTCTGCCAAGACGGAGAGAGGAGAAGAGGCTCTGAGAGCAGGAGAAGCCCAGAAAGTGCCCCCAGCTACCTGCCAGGCCAGAACCATTGGCCAAGAACACAATTACTTTAATAGACTTTGGTATTGTCAAGTCGCATCTGGGTGATGTGGTCATTGATGTGGACGACCCACCGTGGCCGCAATGCACCTTTTAGTCCCCGCACAAACAAACCAATAGATCAAGCAGTGTTGCGCGCTTAAACACAAACAACAAACACAATGTGACAGCTCTATTAGCATTCATCTAGTTCCCATCAAGCCCCACAATGTCTTTGGGGTATAGTTCTGCTTCAGGCTTTAGAGCGGTATATTCCCTGGAGAAGGGTGGGATAAGCTATAGATATTTGATGATGGATTTATGCCCACCATTTTTTTGTAAAACCTTTCAGACGTCCTGTATATATATACGAACTGACTTGTCATGATTCATAGCCACGTGCAAACTACTACTGATCACTTAGTGTGTAGTAGAGCAAAGCGATTACGTTACCGACATATGGGGGTTGGGTTAAAAACAATTTAGGTAAAAGCAGTTTCACAAAAGTTCAAGTTGAGGGTCGCCAACATTTCCAGAGCTAGAGTCAGGGGCCAAAAAAAGGTGGAGGAATCACTCAGGTAGAGGTTAATCAGAACAGCTGCTGACGAGCCGAGGCCTGCTGACCGCACAGCTGAACGCTCCACCGTGATCTTAATGCGTGTTTGTTGTCACGTGAAATGTGGAAACCGCAATCTAGTGTGAAGAGGCTACTTTCACTCTTCCTCTTCATCTCCTGCCGCCGCTGCCTTGATCTTTCTCCTCCACCACCTCCTCGAGGATAATCTGGACCTCAGCTGTGGGAGCCAGCCGGAGCCCAGAGTGGATAGCAGGTGCTACCACCATGACCTTCACATCCCAGTAGGGGTTCCATGGTGGGGTTGGAGGTGTGGGAAGCATTCCAGGCTGTCAGACCTCCTCGGTCCAAGCATGCACTGTCTCGGATCACACCATCTGGGGGGGGGGGGGGGGCGGCCTCCTTTTTTTATCGCTCTTCCCCACAGAGGAAGGGCCCACGGGTGAACCCCACCCACAACCCTTTGACGACGACACCCTTAGAGTAGAAACCACAGCGGTCTTTGATATGGGTCTGATAAAACCGAGCAAGGGCAGGATAACCGTGTTGCTTCACACCTATCTGATCCCTCACACTCCTGGGGAGGAACGCTTCAAAGGAGCCGACAGCAACAAACACGATTCCTTGGGTCTAAAATAGATGTTCTCCCAGTACACCAAGTGAAGCCGGGTTCCTATCCTTGCACTGGTGTTGTACTCCTCTGTGTTATACTGTATATGGTCGCTTCACTTTTGCTGGTTTCGGGGGGCAGGGGGGAGTGTTATCGCCTCTAAAAACAAGTAATGGCTTCAGTAACTGTCACTCTACGTCGGTCTATCCATCTTAGACCTGGTGGAAACTCCTTGATGTCACTGGAGGGTACATCTTGAAGTGACCGATCGACTTGACACCTGGTGGTGAAATGGGGGCCCCTAGTATGCCCTATGACCACAATAACTACGTATGTTAATCTCTGTCAGTGAGTTGATGCTTGAAAAGGGAAACCCTGTTCATTTTGTTACTTGTGCTTTTATTCATTTTATTAAAGTATGCTCTGTTAGCTATGACTGTACACTCCTTAGAGTCGTGTGCGAACGCTAAACACATTTTCATTTCAAACTGACACAGTTGCGTGTCTGACGCAATCCACACCGGCTAACTCTGGCTTCATCCATTGTGTTCAACATTCCCCGTCGGCCTGAAATCCATCCATCCATACTCTCTCCCTCGCTCGGTCACTGTCTCTCTCTCCCTCTCCCTCGCTCTCTCTCTCTCGCTCTCTCTCTCTCTCTCTCTCTGTCTCTCCCTCTCTGTCTCTATGTCCTTCTCCCTCTCTCCCCCAACCTCTAGCTCTGCAATGTACGGCTTAATGTAATCACAGAACCCAGCCGACTGCCAGCAGCAGGAGACGGGCTGCTGGGCCAGACAAACAGGTATTCTTAACGGGCTGCATTAGCCCAAACACACCATCTGTCTTCCCCTCGTAATGGGAGACAGTGGATTAAAAGCAGAGGCCGGTGTTTCCCTGCTAAGTGGGCCACTTATTGTTTATTTGGATTTCATTACCGGGGAGGGGGGGGGGGGGGAGGCGAAGGAACACCTTAGGTTACCTCAGAGTGAATCCAGACCGGGACCAACGAATAGGAATATTTCCATAATCATGGAACAATACAGGACAGATGCTTGATGCTCTTTAGAATCAGCAAAATAAGTTTGAGGTAGACACTGTTTATTGCATGGCTTTATAAGCGTTGTTAATGAGATGATTTTAATAGTTGTGTTATGTTGGAGAGACCACTAATGTCACTTGGATGATTACAGATAATGAAGTGTCATTGGGTATTTTTACAAGCCACTCTGTTCTATGGAAGCCAATGTATGACATGTAAAGCTAATCCTGTTGGATTGAGTCACTGGCTCCATCCATTCCCTTTAGTTCAGTGACATTTAAACCGACTGCATGTTTACACACCCAGCATCACCAGCATGCAGTATCTAACGTCAATACACCTTATCAGTCTGTACACACGCTCTAAGCCAGACGTGTGTCTGATCTACTTTTTGAGTTATATTTAGAACGCTTAAAAGTAAATAACATAACTTTTTGGAGATAAAAGCGTTGCCTGTAACACTAACACGTTTCAGACTGGATGCTAGTTTGGCCGGGAGTCCCCTTGGATATTACGTGTTATGACAAGCAGGGAAAGAATGAATTGAACACAAAGTCTCGTTCGAACCGGCTCTTTTTTATTATTTTATTAGATTTTATTTTGTCTACTTAAAAAAAAAAAAGTTTGTGAAGGGCCAATATTTCACTGCACTTTTCTTTCACTATGCTTACATAAAAAAATGACATGCAGTGAAAACAAGGTACGACAAGTGACACAACGCAATAAATTAGCATATCATTTACATTTGAAAAAGAAAACTGTAACAGTGTACCAACATTAATACTGAATATAAAATATACGCAAACTAATCACATATTGCTTTTCGCATCTCTCTTTTGCACTTTAAGTACACCTATAATAATCAATGTGACATTCAAACATCCCCAAGTTCACAGCAATGAGTACCAGTTTGATTGAGTGTCAACGTGTTCTTCCAGAAGGTTTCGGAGTAGACGCACCAAGGCTTTGTCGCCATGATGAAGCCCCCTGTATTTAATTCAGTCTCAAAAAGTCTTCTTCAAATTCATTGTCTTTTTAATAATTTGCTAGATTCATGGTTTGATAAGGGGACAAATGACACCTTGCAATAATATTTTTTCTTTTTACTGAAGGTGGCTACGGAATTGAAGTAGCAGTAGCAGCAGCAGCAAATGTAAGGGTGACTTGTTTGTTGCAACAGTTTTAGAAGATGATTTGACACTGAGACCGGGTTGTCACCTCAGTCGTCTCGTTCAGCGCTTTTTAGCGTTGTCCCTCGAGAGTACAATATCGTCTGTATATAGACGACATAATCCCAAGTTTCCATCGGTGTCCCCTCCGCTCAACCAGCTATGACATGTCAAGGGTGTAGAACTCCTACAACATTTTAACCCCCCGCCCTACCCTCCAACAACAAACTTGGGCCAAAGTCCTCGTATGGTTAGCACCCCCAAAATAAAACCGACCAATAAAATTGACACATGGAAAATTCCCAGTGTGAGTTAAAAAAAAAATATATGAGAAAGAATTTTACAAAACAATAACATGACCAGCATTGAAAACAATAGGAAATGTCCGTCTCATTGTTTGCTCTATGGAATAGCACCAGAAGACTATGAGACGACCATTAGAAGACCATGAGACGGCTGGATGCCCTCAAGAGGAAGGTGGGAAGGTAAACGCAACGCTCCGTAGGAACACATGAGCAGAAAGCACCGTTCAGTTGGCTGTTTGTTTTTCACTTGGAAGAGAAGATGGTACAGAAGACAAGAAGGGTGGAGGAATCATTGATCAAGAGTAGGAACATGAACTTGGAGTCTGGAAACCGACTTGAACTTGAGTGTGTGGGTTTGTGTGCGCGTGTGCGTCTGTGTGTGGCTGTAAATCCTGAACATATAACAAAGCTTTGTTTTTTACGGGCTGTTGAATGCTTACATGTCCTAATCGATTCAATGTTGCAACCATGGGACACTTTCCAACTACACAACACGTGTGCGTACGGCTTTCTGCCTTGCAATTCCAATGCCAATAAGCAGACCACAGCACCGGCCGTTGGCAGTGGAATAACAACAATATGGTCCTTCAAAATATATCCTTCAAAAAACGCCCTCTCCTCCCCTTCTTCCCTCTGCTTCCCCACTCTTCCTCTGCAGGGGTAGTTGGTAAAGGCTTGGTGGGTAACAGTCAGTGTTTGGCATGGCCTAGGCACCGTGTGACAAGGACTTCTCGGTAAACCAGAGGAACTGACCAAGCCTGCTCTGGATTCACGTTAATGACACTGTCCAGAAAGAAGGCACCCTTATGTGGAATGAAGATAACGAAAAAAAACAAAAAAAACGAAAGCATTATAACGGCAAACACAACGACAACGAACAGAAACCCTTGTGAAATCATCTATTTGACCGATTTCTGGTCCTTGGTTAATGTTATATTCTATAGTATACGAACCCTTTGCAATTAGTAAAAAAAGAAGTTACAGTATGTGAAAGGGTTTGTTAATAAGTACAGTTTGTAACATGTGCATTCATTCCAGCACAAAATTTAATACGAATGCAATCGCATTACACACACACACACACAAACACACAGTTTCCGACAGTAGGCTACTTTCAGGACACAAGTACATGATGTACAAACAATGATGAAAAACAAAACCAAAACCATGACTTAGAATTGTATAATAAATATACAGTACGCTGATGTGTGTGTGTGTGTGTGTGTGTGTGTGTGTGTGTGTGTGTGTGTGTGTGTGTGTGTGTGTGTGTGTGTGTTGTGTGTGTGTGTGTGTGTGTGTGTGTAAATGTAATGTGTGTGTGTGAGAGAGAAACATTTTGAATTGTAACATACGTATTTCTCTAACTTGTTGAAATATTACAACTGAAAAAGTGCACCGAAAAAACATTATCAGGCGGCG
Organism: Melanogrammus aeglefinus; assembly: GCA_900291075.1. Classification (NCBI taxonomy): domain Eukaryota; kingdom Metazoa; phylum Chordata; class Actinopteri; order Gadiformes; family Gadidae; genus Melanogrammus; species Melanogrammus aeglefinus. The sequence continues at coordinate 203,946 of OLKM01000405.1, read as the reverse complement.
TAACTGACAGCAACACTGTCGTGGCGAGAAGGATGAAGTCCGATGTAAAGGTGGTAGAACCTTCTAGAATAGTTCCTAAGGGCCATCCTCCGTGTGACGTGTCCAGCACTTTGGATTTATAAAAACAAGACGATGGAAGACCAACACTTATACCGATAATTATTATTATAATAAAATAACAATACTAACATTAATCTTCCGAATTACACTTCACAGAAGTGAAAATAAAATAAAATAAGAATACAAAAAAATGAAAAAGAAATGAAAAAAAAACCGTTTGTGTCAGCCTTCTGGCTGAGCAGTGGTTTGGGGTTCCAACATGGAGGGCACAGGGAGGTGTGGGAAAGGTCAATCTGTACTCTCTCTCCCTCTCCCCACAGTGTTCATATCCCTGTCTCTCTCACTCTCTGAATGCCAGTCTGCTCTTTTAGTCTTCCTCCCATTGCCGTCCCCCCCCCCCCGCCCGTCCTCCATCTTAGTTTTTGTCCTCTGCGGCTTTTCCGTCTGTCCGTCCGTCCGTCCGTCCCTCCTCAGTGCCCTTGACAGGTCTTGCAGCACATCTGTCTGAAGTAGGCCCGGCTGCAGAACTTAAACTTCAGCACCAGTGGACAGTACGCCACCTTGTTGACATCCTTGCATTCTGGAAGAGCGAGAGCGAATGACAACACATTTAATACGTCTATTACATAACATTACTCAACGGCCAGGCCAAGACGACACCAATGCAGTTCAGGCCGTATCTTCACACCGAAGCCATGTATTCGTCCTTTTCCTAGTGTGTATGCTATTCGCTTTGGAGCATTCCCAGGGAAGAACGCAGGAATAACAGGAGGTTTTTTTTAATATATTCTTGGGTATGTCTTGACTGAATGGACATGACAGACGGTTCGAGAAAGGAGAGTGAGTTGAGGAAGAAACGCTATGACATGTAGCATATGACCGCAGGTGGGACTCCCTGGGTCACTCCAAGGCATAAAATGATATTCTATGATATTCTATATTATATACATCGCGGGTTGATCTAATGTGTCGCCCCAGATGGAATAGTTTAGAAACCCAAAAATTCATTTTCAAATTTAGCCCGCAAGGTTTTGTTGACATGGACTTAGTGTCGGTGTATATACATATGTACTGTATATATTTATATTTGTGGGTTTATCAACGTGATGTGTAATAATATATCCATAATGCAATCTGCCCCGTGGTTACGGGGTCTACGGGGTACCCACTAACCCCAGCGCTAGTGCTCTCTCTAACTACAGTTGGACACAGAAACAACAGAGAATGAGACAGATCCTGGTCTTGTTCAGCAGCCGGGCAGAGTGCCATTGTACCACACACACACACACACACACACACACACACACACACACACACACACACACACACACACACCACACACACACACACACTGATATAGACTTACTGACACACCCTCTCATCTCTCTCCTCCTCTTCTCACCCCTCCCTCTTCTCTTCCCTCCCCAATAGCTTACACACACACAACACACACAGATATAGACTTACTGACACACACACACACACAATGCACACACACACTCAGACACACAAACTCCCTTTCTCTGGCTGGATGGAGGAACACATGTACTGTAAGAGCCTTATCAGGGTCCTGGTGTCTTCCCTTATTAGGCCTCAGCCCGGGCCCTGGCCCGGCCACACGGCACAAGACGCTGCGTCAGAGCCGTCCCCCAGCAGAACCATTAGCATTCAGCTAATCCCATTAGCCAACCGTAGAGCACTAGCTGCTCTTCTCTGTAGCGGGGCTAATCGACAAACCCACCCACACAGAGAGAGAGAGAGAGAGAGAGAGAGAGAGAGAGAGAGAGAGAGAGAGAGAGAGAGAGAGAGAGAGAGAGAGAGAGGAGAGAGAGAGAGAGAGAAGAGAGAGAGAGAGAGAGAGAGAGAGAGAGAGAGAGAGAGAGAGAGAGGAGAGAGAGAGAGAGAGAGAGAGAGAGAGAGAGAGAGAGAGAGAGAGAGAGAGAGAGAGAGACTAATCGATTGGGCCAGGATCCAGTTCATTTTACTGAGGAGAATAATGTGGCTGGCATCGTTTAGTGCGAGCATGGCGGCCGAGCGTGTTAGGCTGATGGCGTGGGGAGGGATGTGGCCACGGAGACGGCGCAGTATTTTTATTTGCGTTTTGTAGAAATGCAAAGCGTGTGTAAATGAGCCTAAACTTGAGCCCTTCTATGGAAACTCCTCTCTCTCTCTCTCTCTCTCTCTCTCTCTCTCTCTCTCTCTCTCTCTCTCTCTCTCTCTCTCTCTCTCTCTCTCTCTCTCTCTCTCTCTCTCTCTCTCTCTCTCTCTCTCATTGTGGTCGCCAATCCTGCCATGCTTTACTCTTGTCTATGGAGTTTTGTGTGTCTGTTCACCTAGCACACGCCAACACACACACACTCAATTTCCATACCCTTGGATTATGCTCTTCCCTACGTTGCCATATCTACATGGTTGGCATTCCATTTGCACTCAATGTGGTTGGTAATCATGGCACGTTTAAGTGTGTGCGTCTGTGTGTATGTGTGTGCCTGCTGGTGTGTGTGTGTGTGTGTGTGTGTGTGTGTGTGTGTGTGTGTGTGTGTGTGTGTGTGTGTGTGTGTGTGTGTGTGTGTGTGTGTGTGTGTGTGTGTGTGTGTTTGTGCGTGCCTGTGTTTGTGTGTGTGTATGAGTACCTTCCTGCATGGGGGCTTTTTGCATTTCGTGTGTATATATGTGTGTGTGCCTACCTGGTGTGTGTGTGTGTGTGTATGTGTGTGTGTGCCTACCTCTGTGTGTGTCTGTCTGTCTGTGTGTGTGTGGGTGTGTGTGTGTGTGTGTGCGTGCGTGTGTGTGTGTGCGCGTGCGTGTGCGTGCGTGTGTGGTGGGTGCGTGTGTGTGTGTGCGCGTGCGTGCGTGCGTGGGTGCAATGGTCTCACCGTCGCCGATGAGGATGGGCGTGGCGGCGTCACACTTGCTCTCACACTGCTGCATGGTGGTGGGCCGGAGGGAGTCGGAGCAGTCGGCAGACATCTGCCCCGTGTAGGACAGACACTGGACGGTCCTCATCTGCTGGCCCAGGCCGCACTGGGCCGAACACTGGGAGGAGGACACACACACACACACGGTCAGGTGAGACGACCCGGCGTTGCACACAGTCAACATATCCGTTCCGTTTCTTTGTAACTCGGCAGACCCTCAAAAAAGCCTCACAAGAAAAATGGATGGCTGGGAACACTGAGTCCAGTGCTCAACAGACGATTACATCTTAACTAAGCTAAAGGCTCAGTTATGGGTCCACGTCGACGCAACGCAAATGACCCCGCAGATGTCTCGACGCAGTCGTGACCCCGGACCCATCGCAGCCTTTTGCTGCTGCGTCGCCTCAACGCAGCAGCAAAAAAAGGTCAACATTTTTGGGAGCCGCATGTCAGGCCCTTGGGACGCAAGGAGGCTCCGCAAGGGCGCAATGGGTAAGCCCCCTTGCGTTGCGTCGACGTGGAACGAAACCTTAAGATGTAGTCGTCTCATTTTTGATGAAAACTATTTGCTTAAACGCAGTCAATTCAGAAACAAGGGTCAGGAGCACGTCGACATCGGGGCACATCACCCAGGGATGTCCTCTCTTGACTTTGGGTTCCGGGTTCGACACGCAGGGCGAAAAACAACTTAACAGTGACCTCATCCCAACCCGGCCTACCCTGCTATTTTGGAGCAATTTAATCAACCAGTCCATCAGTCGATGAAGGGTGATTATTTTGTACCCACAGGATGACGTAGTGCAGGTGTACCTAATCCTGCCAGGTAAACTGAGCTGTCTGAGCCAATCAAGGATAGGAAGAACTGAAGCACCCCGCGCTCTCTCAGCGGCTGTACTCTGCAGCCCGGGGCCACACGAGTCCAGTCCCTGCTTGTGTTCCTCTACGTTTGTTTCAAACAAACATTGTTATAAGAAGGGAGACGAGAGATCAAGAAAATGCAGTAATCTGTTTTGTATCTGTAATCCCTGGTATAGCTCTATTATGGCTCTTCAAAATAATTGGGTTACTTAGATCAGGCTTTGGAAAACAAGACCTGTGATAGCAAGTAAGCACAAGTTCTCCCCCATGGTCTCGTCGTCAGCTTAATTTTTGAACCGACAACCACAAACCAAGCAGGGTGACTATCTGGCAGTAAGTCATCCATACGATTAACACAGTCTCAGCAAGAGCATCTTATATTTGCATCGTTGAGTTATGTTTCTATTTTGATCAGCCTGAAAGGCCACCTCATACACCCCCCCCCCCACACACACACACACAACCCATAGCCCTCTTAAGGTCAACGAAAAACTCCCTTTGTTTTCGAGGAACAGACCTTGAGAGGGACCCCAGACAGAGGGATCCCTCCTCCAGGCATGCTCAGGAGTGCAAAGCGTTCCGTAACAGACAGACATAACAAGCACAATAGTTCAAGTCACATTAAGTTGAGACAACACACGCACACGCACTGACACGCGCTGCTCAGCGAGCCAGCGCTGCAGTACAGCTGAGCTGGCTGTTGACCGTACGCCAGCACGACATGAGTGTCTGACTGTCTGTCTGTCTGTCTGTTCCTCGGCTCGCACCCGCACCCGCCGCCACGCACCCTGTCACCTCCGATGAGGCTCCACGCAAGCCTGTGATCTACATGTCATCCCTTCCCAATTACAGCGTCTTTATTAGGGCCCTGACAGATGGCCTGCATCAATGGGCCCAGTCTTAAGAGGGGATTTCAGCCAATGACCTTTCTAGCCTGGGAAACCAGGCGTACGCATACTTTTTTTTTTTTCTCTCCTTTTCTTTTCGGAACCCGGAGAGAGAGGGTTTCAAACGCAAATCACAAAGTGGTGTGTTTGAAGCAGGGAGCAGCTGTGTGTCGTCGGGAGTGTTGACCTCTGCGCGTGAGGACTTTGGTCTTCGGTGGAGACCTAGCCAACGAGCTAATCCTCTTTTTTGACTTGGCGTAGTAGAGAAAGGTTTACCGGCACTGATGAACTTCTGAGATGTATTTCACGTTAGTTTTTTTAGAGTGGGGGGGGGGGGGGTGGTTGACTCGTTGACATTACATTAAATGAATTAAGCTTACAATAAGTACAGTCAACAATGAAGATATAACCCAAAAAGTGCAAGAATCATTTGAGTAACCCATAACACAAGCAAAGCGTAGCGTAGCCCTGCACATGTGAGGACAGTGTGTTAAACCCCCCTGTTTTTACACACACCAGCGAGTGTTAACCAGATATCAAAGAATGACAAAGCTCTTGTGCCAGTGACAGTTCTATATTTCACTGGGACATGTGGCTGACAATCGCCCTATCGAGCAGAGAGAGTCAGTGCGGGGTTAGCCCGGGAATGCTACGTGCCGGGCGTGCTCCTAAGTCGTGTTCTTGGAAGTGATCGAGAGGCAGAGATAAACTTCAAACAGCCAGCGGGGATATAACTGCCACAGATCACACACAACAGACCTGTTGAAACACATGCGCACAGGAGCAGGTCACACACACACACACACACACACATGCAAAAGCAGAAACACACACACTCAACCGCACAGACACGCAGTCTCTCTCTCACACAAACGCACACAACCACACCAACAGTCGCATGCACACAGCCCCTTACACACAAACACAGCCACACAAACATGCACATCGATACAAACACACACACACATGCTGACGCACAACCCAACAGGCAGACAGCACACAGACACAACCCCCCCCTTCCCCCCCCCCCGCCGGCACCCCCACACATCTCACACACACACGCACACAGAAAGCAGTAACCCACTGCAAACATAAACACAAGCACAAGCAGCGTACGTCATCGGCCTTTTTCCTTGAAAACACGCACGCGTGTCTTCCAAGTATAAATTAAGTTCATCGCTCAGCAGCACCTGGGGGCCGTCTGCTCCATCTTTGTTCTGTTAGAGAGTCCTCTGGGTTCCTCCAGAGGACTACCCCTGCTGGCTGCTGATTGGACGAAGCCAAAAGGCCAGAGCCCCGCTGACACAGTGCCTTTATTTATGAACAGAACCAGAACTCTCTCTGGATAGTCTGGCGGGCTAATGGAGCGGGTTCGTGCTTCACGTGTTGTCACTCCCAGCTGTATAAGGTTCCGGGTTTGAATCCCCCCTCGGTGTCCTTGAGCAATTCTCTTCTGAGACCCCAGGTCTTATCTTGAGTCGGGCTCCCACTCAGGATTACTTTTGTAGTCGATTAATCAAACCATTGTTGTTTATTTTTTCCCCTGAATGATCGATTAGTCATTTAGTCGATAAAATGACATAAATAATAGCAAATGCATCGGAGCCTAATCGAGTGCAAAGTGAAGTTTTAATTTGCTTTGCTTTGTCAGACAAGCAGCCAAGGAAAACCAACCTCTTTGAAAATGATCCATGAAACTAATATTTGAATTGAACTGAATCGAACATTAATCATAAAATGATTGTTATTTGTACTTGAAAAATGAATTCAAAGATTAATCGATTATCAAAATTAGATTACATCAATTTTCTGGAGGTCGACTGATGGACTTAATGTTGCAACCCTACGAATATGGTTCTCTGTTTTGAACCCAAATTCCACAGCCTCACCTGCAGGTAACCCGAGCCATAACCCCTGACTGCTCCTAATGACATGTTCTTCATACTTCGTACAGCAGCAGATAAATGGGTCTTGCTGAACGGCACAGGACTAGTCTACTGGTTGGGGTGACTCCTAGCCAAAAGGTCCTGGGGTTCAAACCGTCATTACCACAACCTAACCTGTAGGGCATCCTTGAGCAATACCCTAACCACTAGCTGCTCCTATCTCAAAACCCACTATAAGGCACTTACTGTGTCATCCCTGACTTTTTATGTATTTTAATGTATGATACGGGCTGTTCATATTTAATATCAAAATGGTCAAATAAAAATCAATCAATCAATCAACCAAACAGTAAAGACCCATCCAAGATGGCCGCCGAGTGGATGCGTGCGAGCGACTCCTTACCTGTCCCCATTCGCCGGGGATCCATCGGGGGGGCGGACAGCGGCCTAGGCTGCAGCGGATCCTGACGGGGGGCTTGGTGTGGCCGGGGCAGTGTGCTGGGGGGAAGGCCTTGGTCTGGTCGCTGCTCTTGCACAGGACGATGCGATGCTTTAAGCCCAGCCCGCATTTAGGAATGCACTGGAGGACAGCAGGGGGGGGGGGGGGGGGTCACTGTTAGGCCTCTGCCACGCGATACTCCAATAAGAGTCTGACACTGAACCTGAGACAGACAGGGCCACAAGCACTAGGTTTTCTCGAGGCAGAGTTGGTATTGTGTTATTTGCTCTGTTTGTTTGGCCACGTTAAATTAAGTATTTTAATATCTGGTGTACTTTGGTGTACGTTGCCAGATTTGAGTCGGAAGTTAAAAAAGGAAAGGGAACCTTGTCCGCTTTTCATATCCTGAGAAAGGCCAGTATAGCAATTTAAAACCCATTTAAAAAAAAAAAAAAAGAGTGTTATTTCACATACTTTGAATAGCTGTTTAATCATGCAAGCTCATTTAAATGAACAAAAAAAGTACATTTTCTTTTTCATTGCTTCATCAAGCACACAATTCAAAGCAGCGTTTGGGGCGGGTGTACCTCGGACCAGTCCAGGGTGACCCACTGCGGCGGGCAGGACTGGTTGTTGCAGGGCTCCCTCTCGATGGGCCTGTGGGTGAGGCAGTGGCTGTCCTCCACCGTCTCCTCCTCGGCCGGTTGGATCCGCCGGATGCACAGCACGGTCCTGGTCCTCACGCCCCCGTCACACGTCTTCCCGCACTCGGACCAGTCCCCGATGAACCACCTGGGAGGACCAGGGAGAGGTGGGACAGAGACGGGGTAGGTTACTCTGTCCTGTGCCGCAGTGCCACCGAAGGCAGAGTCAAAGTGAACTTAATTGCCGGGCCGAAATTGTGAAAATGTGCTATAAATATATTTACCACGCAACACATAACATGTAACATAGTAACATAACAAGATAGTGCAAAAAGACCATAGCAAATAAACACATTTAGACAGACATTGCATACATTATACAGAATAGAATATTCAGTGTTTTGAGGTAACGAAACCAAATACTGAAAGTGGAGTTTCGCTGAAGATGTTCTACTGAAGAAAGCTCATTGCTGTGAGTGGATACCTCAAAGGAAAGTGGAAACCTTAAAACTCAAGTTTAGTAAATGCTGGCCGGGTTTGTGTTCACCGTGAACGGACAATCATGCACTTCCAGATCCCCAAATCCAGCAACGCGGCAACCCCAAGTAAATGGCCCCGTTGACCGTGATTTGAGCTCCTCTGCTATCAGACCTGAGCTTATGATTGTGTAGTGTGATCTGTGGGACGAGGTGCGGGGTGACGGGGTACGTACTCAGGGGGGCAGGGCTCTGTGTTGCAGGCCCTCTGGTTCTCTGAGGGCCTCCCCTCCAGGTCACAGTAGCTGTTCTGCACCACCGAGTTATCGTCCAGCCGCTTGCACACTATCTCCTGCTTCTGGGAGCCTGTCACACACACACACACACACACACACACACACACACACACACACACACACACACACACACACACACACACACACACACACACACACACACACACACAGATATTGACACACACACATTTATACAAACATCCATGCAAAAAACAAAAACATCATGCACATTTAACACTATAGTATGACCGGGGCCGGCCTCTGTGCTGGGTGCCTTGTTGGGGCTGAACTGGTCTCCCCCTTTCAAGCGTGTAGTAAATCCAGACATGTAAATTCCTCCTTCTTTGCAGGATATCTTGGCAAATCACTTTTACAGAGCAGAAACTCTTTTCTTTGGCTCGCAGATACAGAGTTACCCCATCGCTGACCAACCTCCCTCTGTGCACTGTGTGTGTGTGTGTGTGTGTGTGTGTGTGTGTGTGTGTGTGTGTGTGTGTGTGTGTGTGTGTGTGTGTGTGTGTGTGTGTGTGTGTGTGTGTGTGTGTGTGTGTGTGTGTGTGTGTCTGCGCCATACCAGCTTCTCTTGATCCCCATGGGACATATTCAGCACCAGATTTGTCTGGCAGATGTAATAAAATATGAATGTGTGTGTTTGTGTGTGTCTGTGGGTGTGTGCGTGCGTGCATGCATGCGTGCATGCATGCGTATGTGTGCGTGTATGAATATGTGTGTGCGTGTGCACGTGCCCCCAGACAAAACGACTCTGGGCTACTGTTCTAGAACGGTGGAGCTCCCTCTGAATGCAGTCAAGACGTCCCTCAACCGAAGCCTGTTAAAATCATTCTGATAACACTATTGGGACACAACGTCCAACGACATTTGACGAGTAGCGGAGCATAACGTACTGAGGAAGGCCCTTGTTACTATCTAGCTAATCAATCATTTGGGGCACTTCGGTCTCAGATCAATCGCATTCTCAGCATCAATTCCAGTTTATGACATTGTGGGGTGCAGAGCAGTAATAGTCCAAGGATTCTTCAGCTATGGAACGGCTCCCCAAGCAGCCCTGGTCGTACTTGGTCATGCTTCTGCAGAAATGTGGAAAACTCTTCTAGAGCTTGACAACTGGGGAGAAATACTATTTTCTGTTATTTGAAACCCATTGCTTTTGGGCTAAAAGGTTTGGTTAAGTCGTTTTGTTTTTTTCTTGTGGGGTGGGGTGGGACGAGGCCAGGGGGGTCTTGGCAGAGAAGTGTGCTGTGGTTTCGGGCCTAAAATAGTTGGATTCCTGACTCGTGGCCTATATCTCAAGCAAGGCTAGTGAACCATAAGACTGCATCTCATTCATAGAAACGACACCGTGTTTATCAACTGCGGCTGAGATGTGGGAAAGGAAAAAAAGCGACCACGTTTATTATGGCCCCAACAAGAAGGACCAAGTAATGATTTTGGTGAACCCTTCTTAAAACGATGATACGGGACACTGCGTTTAGTTTCTGCGGGGGGAGATGAACAAAAGAACCGCTACGCGCATACACACACACACCCGCTAAGCGTGTAGTCAAGAATGTCTAGGAAAGTTAGACCCTTTTAAAAATAACTTTAGAAAAACAGTATGTGGCAATCTTCCACGGTTTTTTGCTGAGTGTGTGTGTGTGTGTGTGTGTGTGTGTGTGTGTGTGTGTGTGTGTGTGTGTGTGTGTGTGTGTGTGTGTGTGTGTGTGTGTGTGTGTGTGTGTGTGTGTGTGTGTGTGTGTGTGTGTACATGTGCAAGTATGTTGGAATGAGTATGTGTGTTGGAGTGATGTGAAAGTGTATGTGTGTGTGTGTGGTGTGTGTGTGTGTGTGGTTGTGGGTGTGGATGTGTGTGTGGGTGTGTGTGCATGCTCACATATGTTTAGGTGTGTGTGTGTGTGTGTGTGTGTGTGTGTGTGTGTGTGTGTGTGTGTGTGTGTGTGTGTGTGTGTGGTGTGTGTGTGTGTGTGTGTTGTGTGTGTGTGTGTGTGTGTGTGTGGTGTGTTTGGTGTGTAAATGTACACTAGCGTGAGTCGTGCATGTGTTTGCATGCAGGTATGTTGGAGTGAGTCTGTATGTGTGTGTGCAGTTCAGTGTGTGTGTGTGTGTGTGTGTGTGTGTGTGTGTGTGTGGGTCTATTGGAGTGAGTTTGCGTGCGTGTTCGGGCACATGTATGTCAGCAGTAGCAGTGTGCTCAGTGCATGTCCGTATACGGTGTTCTGGGGGTCCGCACGCCGGGCCTCCTACCTCCAGCGCAGGTTGCCGAGCAGTCGGCCCAGGGCTGGTGGTACCAGGTGAAGCCCACCTCGTTGTCCCCGCTCCCCGTACGTTGGATGGGCACGTTGAACTTGTAGCGGATGCCCTGGTTCTGCTCCTGGAGCAGCACCTGCATGGAGGACACACAGAAGGTGAGTGCTGCTATTGATACCCACGTTGATGTTCGAGGGATTTGGATTATGCCGCGGCATTGTCGGTTGCTTGATCCTGATTGGTCCATAAGGACCCGTGAATGTACATGATTTTTCCAAAAACGGGACACCTCTGCCTTCTAAGAGTTTGAAAAAAAAATACTGATATAGATTAAAGTAATTAATGGTAACTGTGGTTTGGGCGGAATAAACCACTCTGTTCTGTCGCATTTGTGGAAATAATGTGAGGCGCGATCACACACACACACACACACACACACACACTCACACCACACAACATACATGACAAACGTAATCACGATACACTTAATAGTACATTGTTTATCATTAATATATGTGACAAAGTGCTTGAACATGCACAATAAAAACTATTACTTGTTTGTTGAGAATTCAATCAGATTTGATGAATCAAGGCAGGGGTAAATCAACAAGAAGACAGGGGTGATTTATCTGTTCAATCGTGTAGTGTGTACACTACACGAGTGTAGGTTAATAATGTGTTTATCAACAGAAATGTTTCCTGATCTCATTGTTTCCCCAGTTAGTCTCATTCATCCGTTCATTCCTCAATCGTCAAGTCATCATGCGATCATGCGATGCCCTGTTTATATTAGCAGACGTCATGCGGAACCAAGAACCCAGTAAAAACTAACTCACACACAAACACACAGACACACACAAACAAGCATGCACGCACACTAGCACACAGACAGAGACACACACGCAGAAACACTCAAGCACAGACACACACACACACACACACACACACACACACACACACACACACACACACACACACACACACACACACACACACACACACACACACACACACACACACACACACACACACGCAGGCACGTGCAAACAAACACAATAAGACCTGGCCCACATCTCTGACAGTTGAAGCAATTTTATGAACTAATTCAGGTCACAGCTGTTTGCCAAGCAGCACAAACAACTGAGTTTGCCCCCCAGGGGATCAATAAAGCATCATCGACATCACACATATGGAATCGATCGTGTGTTCACCCTACCCCACCCCAACCCCAACCTCCCATGACTAGAGATAAGAACTTTTCTTTATCTTATTTCCCCCAATAATCAATAATTTCAAAACTCACCGATAATTCACCCTCCAGTTGCAACACATTTTGTCAAGAGGCCTGTAGCGCTTAAGAGCCTCATTTCTTTTTACGAATTCACGATTATCGGACATTTCCAAATTCCGCGTACCATGACCACCAGGACCTCGGCTGTGGCCCCCAGGGCCTCGAGGGACTCGGGTTCGTCTGAGGGCCGTCGGTAGTGGAAGGAGGTGCCGGCGATGTCGAACTTCCGGGGCCAGTCTATGGTCCATGCCCCGTTGATGTAGTAGTCATCTCCCTCCGATTTCAGCGCTAGGACACGGGAAAGAATTAACAAAAATGTTATTTAATGTTAGTTAAAAATGTGAATCCTGCCCGTGGTCCTTTGCTGCATGTCCTCCCCTCTATCTCCCATACCTTTCTGTCCTTCTCACTCTTTCATAAAGCATAAAAATGCATAAATAAATCGCTATTTTTTTAACGTTAATTAGCAAGCGATTGAGAATGAGGCAGGATGGTCTAGTAAGGGGATTGGGTCGTTTGAATCCTAGCTGAAGGGTCCCGAGGTGTGCTTGGGTGACACGCCATCAACCCCTACCCGCTCGTTAATGACGTGCATCAACGAAAAGCTCTGGATGTTGGTGTGTCTGCTAAACGGCTGAATCGTAAATAGTAATGGTAGGTTAAATCTAACGAGATAGTGCTGTTTTGAAACAGGGTTGCCGTAATTGATCGTCATTTAAGCCTACTTTTAAAACATCTGTCTGCAACTTTATCTGTTTAGCCAACGTCAAAAATGCTTTGCACATAAAAAAAAGGACGATAAACATAAACAATTGAAGTTCAAGCCCATGGTAATAATTAACATGTGCACTGACAAACACACACACACATTTGGTTTGAAGGGAGTGAAAGAAACACACACTACACACACACACTCACACTTCAGGTGAAAGCTTGGATGGATGTCATGAATACCGATCTGTCTGGTTGTCACAACAAAAGGTTGGTCCCCAGGGACAACAGCTCTGAAATATCTACTTTCTCCTCGTTGACTTGGGGCCAAATTTGGAGGCCCCGTTTTCTATGGCTACTCTTCCTCCCATCCATTATTTACACAGATGGGACACGAGACAATACTATCAACATCTCTCGGTGGAATTTCAACACGTTTTTCTACTGTCGGCGTGTAACAATTCAGACAGAACCGTTCCACTTTAGGGACGGCGATCTTCTGCTGGTGTTGGAAAATGTAAACAGTGGGTAACAGTGTTATCCTTTTAATGCGGCGGTATGAAACACAATGTGCTTTTGTTCCACAACACCCAGACAAGACAAGTCAAACATGGCACTTTAAATACGAGTTCAATGTAAGCAGCAATTCAAACACGGGCATACAATGAATTAAATATTTCATTTCCACCCCCCCGCCCCCCCCCCCCCACCCACCCACCGCACCAAACAAACAAGATACAATTTAGCCAAAATCAGTCGTAAATTCAACTCTGCTGTCTGTTGTGAAGTGTGTCTTACTCCCTCAGTCCCCGCCCCCCCCCTCCTCCCCCCCCACCCCCCACCTCCTCCCCCCCACCACCCCAGGATTGACAATAAATTCAACAACGCCAACCCACTGATGGTTCGGGTTAATGGAAGTCATCGTTCCCCCCCCCCTGCCGTCCCTCCACGCTCCAAAAAACAAAACTAATTTAATCCACTTTCTTGATTGTTTTAGTTTTCGACCCTGCCGGTGTTGCAAATCTTTTTTGTTTAGTCTGGAACGGAGGAGCGCCGGCCACGGCCAAGCTGGCCATGACATATCGATGAGAGATTCAGGGGGGGTTTCGCAAGACCACTGGATATTTAAACCAGCTTTATGGCTCGGGGTGGGGGGCCGGGTGACGGAGAGAGAAGACTGACAATGGAAACATCCTAATATCACTCTTTAATTGCCTGTTGTTGTTCATTTAATAAACATTACATACGTCTATTGATCCCAGATGGGGGTCGTTATTGCACCGCGCACAACAGAGTGAGTAGCGGCTTCCAGATACATGGCGTAAAAAAAAGTCTTTAAAAAGTTTTGCTTTGGCTTATTGTTGGATGGCAACGTTGATTTAGAGCGCCCGACTTACCGATGTAGTTCTTGGACATGCCGACCTCTTTGATTTCGATGTGGACCGAGCCCTTGGGGATCTGAACCACCTCCATGTAGCCTATGGGAAGCAGTGGGAGGCAACGCAGTGACGGTTCTGACGTCATGAAAGAACACACCGACAAAACATACACACCGTGTAACATACACACAATGAACATACACACACCTACACAAACACATCCACGTAAACATTATGCATGAGCAAGCACGCGTGCACACACACACACACACACACACACACACACACACACACACACAGCCACACACAGATATACACACACACATATTCTTTTCCGAGGTTTGCAGGCCATACCATAGAAGGAGAAATATGCTCTATGCGTTCTTTGTCTCTGTTTATGATATGTTGTGTCTCTGTTTATGATATGTTGTGTCTCTGTTTATAATATGTTGTTTCTCTGTTTATAATATGTTGTTTCTCTGTTTATAATATGTTGTGTCTCTGTTTATGATATGTTGTGTCTCTGTTTATGATATGTTGTGTCTCTGTTTATGATATGTTGTGTCTCTGTGTATAATATGTGGTATCCCTGTGTTTAAAGGTCCCATGACATGAACATCACACTGAGGTTTTGTAACGTTAATATGAGTTCCCCTAGCCTGCCTATTGTCCCCCAGTGGCTGCGACTTGCGTTCGGTGTAAAGCAAGCACTAGGTGTCCTGCTCGCCTTTGAGAAAAATGAAAGCTCAGGCGCGCTGATTTGGAATGTGGCCCCATATGTCGTCATAAGGGGCCAAGTTACCTCCCCTTTCTCTGCCTTGACCCCCCAGAGAATTTGGCCCGCAAATGAGACAATGAGCTACGACCGTGCAGGCAGCACGTGTGTGTGTGTGTGTGTGTGTGTGTGTGTGTGTGTGTGTGTGTGTGTGTGTGTGTGTGTGTGTGTGTGTGTGTGTGTGTGTGTGTGTGTGTGTGTGTGTGTGTGTGTGTGTGTGAGTTACCGACACTGTAAAGTGTTGTACACTTCTTTGTTATTTGGTGGTGTTATGGCGCATAACACGTTGGTTCTTTGATGTCTCTGGTATTTCAACAACAAGACTGTATGGGGGTTATCTCAGCCATGGTGGAGAAGGAATTGGGGGAAAGGAACTTTGGCTTTGACTCCCTGAAGTACATGAACCACGACATGGAGGGGAAAGGGATTGTTGCCACCGGGCACCGGGCACCGGGCAACGGGCAGCGGGCGGTGGACAGCGCGCGGTTCAGTCTACTTCAGATTGATAGGGAAGTGGAAGAACCAGAGACGTCTGAGAACCTGATGCACACAGCTTTTGGCCGTGATAATATATATTATACGATATAGATATCTATGTATAATGTATTATTTAGATATAGAGCTCCAGGACCGTGTGTCCGAGAATATTTACAGAACACGGGTAAAGGCTGTGTGCGCCTCGCCATTGCGATACTTCCACTGTAAACAGAGCACATTGTTCTACCGTGGCTGCAAGCTGCTCAGGGCCACACCCCCAACCTCCTCCTTGACCCGCCTCTCTCCTCCTCATTTGCATTAAAGCTACAGACACCGAAACAGCGCATTTGGGGAAATCTCAATGTGCGACTGGCTCGTAGGGGCTGTAATTCTGCACCACGGCTGAATTTCGGGAACGTCTTCAAATACTGTGTTAGGGGCCGACTAATATCTATACTAAAGCATCCATAAAGTAGCATGCCATGGGACCTTTAATAGGTTGTCTCCCGCCTGTTTCCCCCGTGCGTGCATGTGTGTGTGTGTGTGTGTGCGTCTGTATATGTGTGCGTGTGTGTGCGTATGCGTGCGTGTGTGTGTGTGTTTGTACCTCCTCGCGGTAGGGAATCGTTGAACAGGCCCTCGGTGGCTTCACATGTGCTGCCGTCTGCTCCACACACACGGCAGCGGTCCTCCTTGGCATCCGAGCCCAGGATGTTGTCACAGCCCACATGCTGTTGCAGGACACACACACACACACACACACACACACACACACACACACACACACACACACACACACACACACACACACACACACACACACACACACACACACAAACACGCTGTGAGGGACTGCTGTGTGTGAGGTTTTCATCCTTGAATGTCCTTTTTTTCGAGATCCCAACGATTCTTGTGTCTCTCTGTCTCTCTCTCTTTTGCGCTCTCTCTCTCTCTTACGCCTTGTTCACACTGTTCTCATTGACCTTGCCCGTGGCCTTCTTTAATAGGTTGTTCGTGGCCTGCGTCAAAAAGTTGATGAATGTTCAACTTTTCAGGCAGCGCCAGATCCGTTGGCCAATCATATCACGGTTACGCAAATACCTTTCACTCGTCTACCAGATCCATTTTGCCATAACAAGCAGGAAGGAGCAGGAAAATTCCGGCCGTTATATTTTTTTTAAGAAATGTGAAATGATACGATTGTTTTTAGTCACCTGTTGTTTCCGTCATCTTTTGTATTTATATCCACACATCGGCTTTGCAGCAGGAAGCGATTTGATTGGCTGCAGTACGCGTCTACACAGACTAGTCCCCTATACATCAGACACGCCCTCGGTCATCAGTCGACGGACGCTTCCCGCTACAAGGCCGATGTGGAGTGTATTTGCATAACCACGATCTAATGGCCAACAGATCCGGCACTGCCTGAAAAGTTTAACATTTCTCAATTTTTTTGATGCAGGCAACAGAGCCAAATGGACGGACGGACCCACAATGCATTTTGCGTGCGCCCCATGCAAAGTCAATGAGATCCGTCGACGGACAGAGGTAGTGTGAACAAGCCCTGAGTGAGCCCTCTCTCGCCCTCTCTCTCCTTCACTCTCACGCTCCAAACACTTATTTTCATGTAAGCAACCTTTCAGCGCTCTGACACTGCCACTCTTTCTCTCTTTCTCTCTCACACTCTCTCTTCTTCTCTATCCCTCCCCCCTCTCTCTTTCTCCCTCCCTCTCACTTTCTTTTTTCTCTGCCTCCCTCTCTGTCTCTCTATATCTCTCTGTCCCCATCTCTCGCTCCCTGTCGCTCTCTCTACCCCTGCTTCTCTCTAGCTCGCTCCCTCTGCAACACATGACAAACACAAATATGGTCCTTTGAGGATTTCTAATCTCTGGAACAGAAAGTGTTCCAGAGATCCTTCCATCACAACAAACAGAACCAGTCCTTCTAGTTAAGAAGTCTCCCCATTGGACCATAAATAATACAGCTTTGTGTGAACAAATTATGCTTATTTCAAGCACACTCATGGATAAATGAACGTAATCAGTTTGTTATGTTTTGTTTCTATGACATTGCAGATAGTATTCCAGTGGTCTACAAGGTAGAAAAGAAATAAAAGGTTGATCTCATTCTGTTAGCCACAACAATACACACAGATATACACATACACACCCATTGCGTGACACACATTATCCCCCCCATTATCTTGTAACAAAAAGGGCATTAAAGCCCGCCCCCACCCAGCCTTACCCCCCCATGAAACAGTTGTTATGGCTTCCCATTCAGTCTGATATAATACATGTTTATTTAATGCTTATTTTAACTAAACATTTAATTGTAAGTTGGGCATGTGCGTTTCCTGTTTTATACAAAACACAAAACACAATTCTGGTCCAAGCTGCAGAGCATGATAAGATTCCTTTTGATGATTGTGAATCATAATTCACAATCGACTCCAAGCGAGTCAGAAGGCTAGATTGTTTTACAGTATGCAAGGGGCAAAATAGGTGGAAAGTATTACCGGGCTGCAGTCTGTGAGTCACACCGAGCTCCTATCCAAGAGCAAGAACGTCTTGAATTCTACAAAAAAAGTGTTCTTGATGCTGCTATCGATTCCTAACCTTGCGAGGCAGCTGGATTCACCAGATTACCAATCCCGCAGGAATCCATCTCACCGGGTGTCAACTGACGCGTTTGTGTCTGAACCACCCCCCGCTGGGGACCAATCAGGGTCCTTTGAGGAAACTACGTGATCCACTCCGTGATGGACACTGACTGACCGATGGTTCATCGATCACCTAGCCAAAGAGCTTTTTTGAAAGCGCATCGCCTTTTCCAAGGCGTTTTCAAGGACGACTTCCCAGATGGTTCTGTGTAACAAACCATCTGGGGCGTCGGGTTAATAGATTTCCTAAACAAGTGAAATCAGCGTACCGGCTCACTCGCCGTTATACGCTCTCCGCGGGGAACGCCGTGAGCCCTCTGTCTTTGTATATTGAAAACAAACCCATTCAGAAAGGATGAGGTCCTCTCAGGAGTGAGAGAGGCGCTTCAAGGCTCAGTTATGCTTCCACTTTGACGCAACGCAATGACCACGCAGACGCTTTGACAAAGTCGTGAACCCCCTTGGGTTCTGCGTCGGGTTTTGGCGGGCGGACCAATCACAGCACTTAATGCTGCGTCGCCTCGACGCAAGCTAAAAATGTTTGGGAGGCGCACGTCAGGCACGTCAGAGGGTCCGCAAGCACTTAAAGGGTCTTTACACCCCCTTGCGTTGCGTCAACGTGGCACCACAGCCATCAAGGCCTGACGCGACCAATCACGGACAGCCGAGCACCTCGCGGCGATTACCACGGCAACTGTCCCCGACTGAAGGTTGAACGAGGCGAGGTAGCGCCCGGTGAGACGCTTGGCTGGACGTGTCCGGCAGGGCTGCATTACCTTGCACTCTCCGTTGATGCAGATGTCCAGGGAGTCGGCCTGGCAACGCGTCCCGTCTATGACGGCCGGGGAGCGCTCAGTGTAGAAGTTGTAGCCCTCCGCCAGACAGTTGAGTGCACAGGGCTTCACGCCGCCTAGGGTACACACACACACACACACACACACACACACACACACACACACACACACACACACACACACACACACACACACACACACACACACACACACACACACACACACACACACACACACACACACACACACACACACACACACATGTTGTTCACCCAGGCTTATGAGGTGCTTGTGCTCTGTCAACAATGTGCCGTATCATAATGTTTATCTCTGCTGGAATAATGTTTTCCTTCACGTTCTGTGTTTATTATTCATATTTGATATTCTACTGCTCATATTATAGATTTATTTTTCGTATATATATTAGAGTTCAATATAGTGGATATTTTCAGTTCTGAAACCGTCCTGCAATTTGGATGCTATTACCTAATAGCATAGAATAAATACAGTTTATCGCACGCAGGTGAGAACACCTGGTCATGCCTTAGTGAAGACAATAAAGCATTGTGTGGAGAAAGGTGAAACCTCAAAGTACAAGCAGATGAAACCAATTCAAACGTGGGTCGATGCTGCCATTGGCTGGTCAAATAATCAGGATCTCATTGCGATCGTAGGGACGATGACATGGATATCGTGGTGGTCTTAGTGAGCGTTTACGCCACTGAGAAGTGATGGACTGCTACTCAAATGTAACACCTGATGGATCGCTTCACAAATAGGAACACTGCACGTCATTACAACAATGCTACACCAAATAGCAAATATATCGCTGCAGTATTGTTGTGTTGAAGTGTCCGAGTGGACACTTCAACACAACAATGCTCCGATACTGCAGCGATAAAGCCACATTACGTTTCTTGGAAAACCTGCTGCCAGTAACATCTGTTATTTTTCGGGGGATCAGCAGTGGCGGTCCACAATGAACCCAAAAATGCGGTGAGCTTGAGCCCAGATCTCATTCCAGGCCGCAGCAGCAGCGGCAGCGGCAGCCAGACTGCGTGTATACAACGCAGAAGTCAACGCGTGCAAAGGCCAGAGTTGACAGGCTGCGGCCGCGTCTTGGACGGCCGACAGGAGCGTCCAACTCCACACAAAACTTCACTACGGAATGCTTGGAATTCTCTCTCCCCATCAAACTCTCTCTCTCTCTCCCAGTCTATCCCGCATGTACTGTCCTCCTCCTCTCTCTCTCTCTCTCTCTCTCTCTCTCTCTCTCTCTCTCTCTCTCTCTCTCTCTCTCTCTCTCTCTCTCTCTCTCTCTCTCTCTCTCTCTCTCTCTCTCTCTCTCTCTCTCTCTGACTCTCCCCTTTCTCTGTTTCTCTCTCTCTCTCTCTCTCTCTCTCTCTCTCTCTCTCTCTCTCTCTCTCTCTGACTCTCTCTCTCTGCTCTCTCTCTCCTCTCCCTCCCTTCTCTGTTTCTCTCTCTCTCTCTCTCTCTCTCTCCCTCCCTCCCTCCCTCCCTCTCTCGCCCGCCCCGCTCTGTCTCTTGAAGTGTGTGTGTCTCTCTCGCTCTCTCTCTCTCTCTCCCTCTCTTACACGCTCTGTCTCCTCCCTCCTCTCCCTCTCTCTCCTCTCTTCTCCTCCCTCTCTCTCTCTCTCCCTCTCTCTCACCCCCCTCTCTCTCTCTCCCCCTCTCTCTCTCTCTCTCTCTCTCCTTCTCTCTCTCTCTCTCTCTCTCTCTCTCTCTCTCTCTCTCTCTCTCTCTCTCTCTCTCTCTCTCTCTCTCTCTCTCTCTCTCTCTCTCTCTCAGGCTGTTTGCTCAACAAGGTCACCCTCCAGACTGTCACTGATGATGAGTCATAAAAAGAAAAAAAAGGAAACCGAGCCGTGGAGAAGACAGCAGAGGACTCGTGAAGTACAGCAGATGGCCAGCCGGCTCGCGAACCACTAACAGACTATAAGTGGACGAGGCAGAGCTCTCTCTCTCTCTCTCTCTCTCTCTCTCTCTCTCTCTCTCTCTCTCTCTCTCTCTCTCTCTCTCTCTCTCTCTCTCTCTCTCTCTCTCTCTCTCTCTCTCTCTCTCTCTCTCTCTCTCTCTCTCTCGCTGAACGTACCTCCAGTGTAGGGCTTCCAGTTGTAATACTTCCCACGAAAGGACATGCTGTCAAAGTCAGCGCACTGCTTCTCCCGGAAATCTCGGGATCCCGCCAGACAGGTCTAAGGCAGATAAGAGACGGATGAAATAGGGTTTGGAATGGCGTGGATCATGTCACGCAGAAACAAGAGTTAATAGTGTTATGTTTTCATCATGATATATGTCACGTCTCTCTCCGGGGCTGCTTATTAAAACAATATCCATTATAAACGACTCAGTCTGCAGTTGTCTGCGAGTTTCCTTGTAGGCTTCTGCCACATATCACTCTTACCCACCCACCCCAGAAAAAGAGAAAAGAAAATTGCAGACAATGTAGAAATGCACTACAATGTGTTTTGCATTTGGAGGAATGCTCCTTTGTTTGCATGTGTTTATTTGCAATGAATAATAAAACACGTCTTTGTGTGGGTAATGAGAAACACAGTTTCAGCCCGAGGAGACCTTGAGCTGGTGCAGGCTGGCACACCCGCCCGGCGTCTCAGTATCTGA
Source organism: Melanogrammus aeglefinus (assembly GCA_900291075.1). NCBI lineage: Eukaryota > Metazoa > Chordata > Actinopteri > Gadiformes > Gadidae > Melanogrammus > Melanogrammus aeglefinus. Next base: position 182,485 of record OLKM01000405.1, on the reverse strand, counting down.
GAGGCTACGTGTCTAGGAGTCTATGTATCCAAGGGTCTACGACTACGTGTTTAAAAGTCTACGTGTTTTGGATACTATGCATCTAAGAGTCTACCTATCTAGGAGGTATCTAAGAGTGCTTATCTAAGGGTCCACGTATCTAGGGCTCTACGTATCTAAGATTCTACGTATCTAATAGTATACATTTTTAAGATTCTAAGTATCTAGGGGTCTACATATCTAAGAGTCTACCTATTTAAAGGTATACGTATCTAATAGTATACATCTTTAAGATTCTAAGTATCTAGGGGTCTACGTATCTGAGAGTCTACCTATTTAAGAGTCTACGTATCTAAGAGTACATATCTAAGGGTCCAGGTATCTAAGGCGCTACGTATGTAAGCGTTTACATATCTAAGAGTCTACGTATCTAGGAGTCTTAAGTATCTAAGAGTCTATGTATCTAAGAGTCTATGTATCTAATAGTCTACCTATTGAAGAGTCTACATACTTACGAGACTACGTTTCTAAGAGTCTACGTATCTAAGAGTTATGTATCTAACATCTATGTATCTAAGATGCTACTTATCTATCTATAAGAGTCTATGTATCTAAGAGTTATGTATCTAGCATCTATGTATCTAAGATGCTAATTATCTATCTATAAGAGTCTATGTCTCTAAGAGTCTACGTACTTAGGAGACTACGTATCTAAGAGTCCTAATCCAGGGGTGTACGTATCTCTCGGACTACGCATCTATGAGTGTACGTATCTAGTGCTCTTTGTATTTAAGGGTCTACGTATCTAAGAGTCTACGTATCTAGTGCTCTTTGAGTGTTTGTATCTAAGTCTTCTTACGGGCCCAAACCCAACGCAACCCTGAGTGCCCCGGTTGACCCGGTTGGAGTATGATGGAGAGGAGTGGGGAAGGAATGAGGGAGGAGGGAAGGAGGGAAGGAAGGGAGGGAAGAAAAGCTAAGAAAGTGAAAACACTATAATGACGATGAGTCTATTTGAAGATATATGATCTAATAAGTCTCTCAGGTAACTTATTTAGGCAGGATTACGACATGGTGCTGACAACACTGAGACGTATTGGCCCAAAGAAGCCAGAATCTTTCGTTAGTTTACATTCTAACTTTAAATTGCTTACAGTGTGGTTACCCCTGCGCTGCAGAATAACCATCCTTTGGTCAATTCAGGGAACCTTATAAGGTAAACCAAAGAATCCCCTGGATTGAGGAGGAAGACCCTTAGAGAACTTACACCTGAAAGGTCTAATTATTGGCTTGGAACCAGAAGGAAGGAAAATAGGTGTTCTCTTGTGCCCACTGGCTCACTCGCTGGCATCGTTTTCACCACACATACTTTATTGGATGATTGTGAAAAAGGCAGAAACTGCAAAAATATTTGTTTTACGCAAATTCACCCCCCTCCCTGTTAAGGGATTTAAATCACATTGTCTTTATAAAGTACACATGGAAAAGCCTTCCAGGCTTCGACACAAATGACATCCGTCAAATGATGAAGAAAAAATAACTTTTGGGCATCAAACTATATCACGAGCATGCATAATTACTTGAAATCGTTTTCATTTACTTTCTCGACTAATAAAACCCAGGCAGAGGCAAGCCGTGTCCTAGAGCCATTTATTTTTTTTTGCTGTCAACAAAAAGATTATAAACACGAAAACTAAAACGCAATCTAAATCCACCGCAGGGCAGACAAAGTTGCCTGAACGCGGAGCCAGAGAGGAGCGAGAAGGATAGCCAGGACTTCAGTGACAGGCCAAATCCATCTAAGGTCAGTGTGCCTGGGCGGACGCACTCTGCATCTGTTCCACGCTGCAGCAATCGGGACATACCAGAGCCCAGCGTTTCTCCACGGCAAGACAAGCGCCTTCTCCCGCCGCGCGGTTTGAGAGTTTTATACACAATACTGAGATGACGGCACAGAAGAAGAGATAGACGAGGGAGAGGAGAGAAAAAAGGGGGAGGAGAGGAGAGACGAGGAGAGGAGAAAAGATGACGATGATGAGGAGAGGAGAGCAGGACAGAGGAGAGTCGGAGAGGAGAAGGGAAGAGGCGAGGCCAAGTGAAGCGAGGAGGGGGTCATTATGTATACTTACGTCTGTGTTACAGGATCTGTAGCGCTTTCTCTCTCCAAGACAATACTTTCCTCCTCCAGAGGGGCTAAGAAACACAGAGAGAGCAATGCAACGCGTAAACAAAGGAGTTTTCCTTCGGTAACACAGTACCTTCCACAGGTGCACTACATTAGAGCACAACCTCTGCCGGATCTCTCTGTTCCTCCTCCTGTTTGGTCTAACATGTGCACCACCATTCTCCTCTTTTCACTAAATCCATCCAATGTCGATGAAAGATACAAGTGCAGATTTCGGAAAATAGGCTGGACTTGTTGGTGGGTTCTCTCTCTTGATGTGCGGTAACAATGCATTCATTAGTCAGTGGTCCCTATCAGAAGTGTTGGGATCATCCTTCATCTAGTTACACACACAAACACACAGGCACACACACACACACAAACACACGCATGCACACTCACTCACATACACATAGCACGCGCACACACACACACACACACACACACACACACACACACACACACACACACACACACACACACTGACACACACCACACCACACTTGTTATAAGACTCATTTATCCATTCACACGCACTCATAAACACACACTCACGTACACATGCAGGCACACTCACACAAATGTGCACACGCACAATGACACACACCACACCACTTTTTTACAAACACTTGACGGAGGCCAGGGCGTACGACGGACTGGATGTGTTAAGCTGGCTGTGGCTTACTTTGCCTACTTACGCTGGGCTGTCACAGTGCCTCATGGAGGACGATACGCCCCCCCCACAGGTCCGGCTGCACTCCCCCCACGTGGACCAGGGGCCCCAGCCTCCGTCCACGCTCTGGGGCCAGGTGCCGAACCCCACACACTCCCCCTGGAAGCACCACTGCTCGGGGGACATGGGGAGAGAGGGCAGCCGGGTTACCATTCATCTGGCCGGAGAGATCCAGGGCAGGGCGTTCTTTGTCACGTGTTTGGAAGCAAGAAGATGTTCGGGCGAGTGTGTGTGTGTGTGTGTGTGTGTGTGTGTGTGTGTGTGTGTGTGTGTGTGTGTGTGTGTGTGTGTGTGTGTGTGTGTGTGTGTGTGTGTGTGTGTGTGTGTGTGTGTGTGTGTGTGTGTGTTTGTGTGTGTGTGTGTTTGTGTTTATGTATGTGTGTGTGTTTGTGCATGCTTGTGTTTGTGTTTGTGTATGTGTGTATATGCGTGTTTGTTTGTGTATGTGTGTGTGTGTGTGTGTGTGTGTGTGTGTGTGTGTGTGTGTGTGTGTGCGCACGTGCGCATGGCTGTATGTGTGTGTTTGTGTATGTGTGTGTGTGTGTGTGTGTGTGCGTGCATGCTTGAATGTGTGTGTGTTTGTGTATGTGTGTGTTTGTGTGTACGTGCATAAATGTGTGTGGGGGAATGTACACCTGTTTTATGTGTTTTCAACACCCTATAAACAGTTTGATGACCATGCGAGAGGCGGGCTCCAACAGACCCTCACAGTCAGATAACAGTGGAGGTGCAGTCTCTGACTCCCTCTAGCCTCAGTCTGGTCCAGCACCCAGGATTCTTATGGCCCAACCACAGACACTGTATCGCACACATCCCTCTCCACCCTCCCTGTCTCTCAATCACCTCCCCCTTCACCGCTTCACCACTCCCTCTCCCCCCCTCCTCTCTCACTCGCTACTGTTGACCGGGCCTCCCGCTCTCTCCCGCAAGCCGGGCAGCTCATTCCTCCTGTTAGCTTGACCTCTCTATCCCTCGCTCCTATTGGCCGAGCTCCGAGCTCCCTCTCTCCTATTGGCCAGTCCTCTCTCTCCCTCCTATTGGCCAGGCCCCTCTCTCCCTCCCTCCTATTGGCCGGTCCTCTCCCTCCCTCCTATTGGCCGGTCCTCTCCCTCCCTCCTATTGGCCGGTCCTCTCCCTCCCTCCTATTGGCCTCTCTCCATCTCTTTCCATTACATCTCGGCTCAGCATCCGCGTTCCTTTGAAACAGGCGGGGGCAGACGGGGTACACCAGCGGCTCTCCCATCGCTGCCCCCAAAGCTACTTCAAAGCCCCCGGGCTCAACCTGGGGCCTCCTGCACAGCACAGACCCCCCATCCCCCCCCTCGGTGGGCCCCAGGTCCTGAAAGGCTCCGCTGACCTAACGGTAATGATGGGTGACAGCTTGTGACACGCTGCCATTCTTCCCTTTGAGACCCCGGACCATCCACCCACAATGGCCGCCGTAATCCATGTTAAATCTGCCTCTCTCTCTCTCTCTCTCTCTCTCTCTCTCTCTCTCTCTCTCTCTCTCTCTCTCTCTCTCTCTCTCTCTCTCTCTCTCTCTCTCTCTCTCTCTCCTCTCTCTCTCTCTCTCTCTCTCTCTCTCTCTCTCTCTCTCTCTCTCTCTCTCTCTCTCTCTCGTAACCTGGCTTGGTACCGTGGACAGTTGACCGATGACATAAAGCTTGGCACCCATGTATATGCTTGTGTGTGTGAGTGTGTGTGTATATATGTGTGTGTGTATATGTGTGTTTGTGTGTGTGTGTGCGTGTGCGTGTGCGTGTGTGTGTTAGCGTATTCTTATGTGAAAGCATGCGTGAGTAGACACTGGGAATAGTACCCAATTCCAGAGCTTTGTGGAGACGGGGCAAATCAAAAACGCGCCGCCCGAATGAGGGTCATTCGGTCAACGCGGTTCGTTCGTTAATTTCGGTCGTTTGTTATTTGTTTTGGGTACTGTATGGAAGTATTAAAAGAAAAAGGTCAAAAGGTGGCTCACCCCCTTCTCGATGCTGCCGGTCTGGCAGAGAGTCCCCTCGGCCGCGGGGATACTGTTGGTCACACAGCGGTTGCTCTTGCTAAGGCACCAGAGCTCTCTGCACACTTCCTAGGAAAGAAGGCAATAGCAAGTTGGTCAGAAGAGCGGTGTGGGGGGACTGCTTTCATGTTTCTGGATTTATGTGGACTGTATTGATGGGGTCTTGATTGTGGGGACAGTATTTATGGGGTCCAGGTTGTTGGGATTGCGTTCATTGGGCTGTATTTGTGCAGACTGTATTGATGGGTTCTGGATTTGTTGGGACAGTATTTATGGGGTCTGGATTTGTGGGGACAGTATTGATTGGGTCTGGATTTGTTGGGACTGCATTCCTGGGTCTGGATTTGTGGGGACGGTATTTATGGGGTCTGGATTTGTGGGGACAGCATTTATGGGGTCTGGATTTGTGGGGACTGCATTGATGGGGTCTGGATTTATGGAGACTGTATTTATGGGGTCTGGGTTCTGGGGAGTATATTTATGTGGCCGGGATTTGTAGCAAAAGTAATTGTGGTGTCCATATTTGCCGGGACTGTATTTTCGGGTCCGGATTTGTGGGGACTGTGTTTTTGGGGACCCTATTTGGAGGGAACCGTCGTTGTGGGGTCCATGTTCATGTTTGTTGGAGGGGGGGGTGGGGGAAGATATCGGGGTCACAAACAATTTCTCTAAGCACAATTTTGATCTATTTTTCTTCTTTGTGCAAGGCAGACTAATAAGTAGTCGTCGTCCCCCCCGAAACACCATATTTTATTGTCGCGTATTTCCACAGACCATGTGCTTTTGATCACAGTCCATTGTACATCATTAGCAATACAAGTATGGTCATATGCCGCTGCAAATGTTTTCTTAGGAGAGATTCATCGTCCGCTGAATCACCACTGTTTGCTGACGTTCATCTCCAAGATCACAGGGGGACGTGACATCAGTTCAACAAATCCCATCCTGTCTCTTTAGGGGAATTAGCGTTGAGCAACGGACAAACCCGCTCCTCTGAAGAAAACACTTTTGGACAAATATTTATGACTTCACGTCTCTCTCGTGTTTGCTTCTTCTACTCTGTAGTCTAGAGCGTTCTAGAACAGTCCTTCCCTCCGCCGTCTAGAACGTTCTGGAACACTCTAGGAGACTCCTTCTTCTGAGTCCTGAGACACGTCCAACTTAATTACTAAAGGATTACTGGAGGATTACGAAAGGTGTGTATGTGTGTGTGTGTGTGTGTATGTGTGTTTGTGATGTGCTCATGCATGCGTGTGTGTGTGTGTGTGTGTGTGTGTGTGTGTGTGTGTGTGTGTGTGTGTGTGTGTGTGTGTGTGTGTGTGTGTGTGTGTGTGTGTGTGTGTGTGTGTGTGTGTGTGTGTGTGTGTGTGTGTGTGTGTGTGTGTGTGTGTGTGTGTGTGTGTGTGTGTGTGTGTGTGTGTGTGTGTGTGTGTGTGTCAGTGTGTGATAAAGAACAGGCAAGATAGAATGAGACTCGTAAAGAGGCCGAAGAGAGAGAGACCGAGAGAGAGACAGAGATGGACACGAACCGATGGAGAACAATGTCAAACCAGCCCGCCCCCGAAATAAATAAAACCGTACAAGTGTGTGTGTGCTACAAGAACAAGCCGTGCACCAGCGCACATTAGGAGCCCCCGTTAAAAAAAACAAAAACAACAACTGGGCAGCGTCTCCCATCTCCAAACTTCAAAGGGACGTTTTACAGGACAACTGTGTATAGCACAAGAGCTGCCCATGAACAAGAGTTATGATAGCGCGGAACACATACTGACCCCTCCGTGCAACGAGGTCAGCAACTAGGTCCCCCCCCCCATCCCCCCCCACTCCACCCCCTTCACCATCCCCCACAATCCCTCGGCCCCACTGTTTTTCTGAGCCTATCCAGATTAAATAAAGGCAGCAAAACTGCCACTCGCTCGCCCCCCCCCCCTCTTCTCCAGCTGGAATCAATAAGCCCCCCCCCCCCCAGCCCCCCATGGTCCCATTCTCCATCTCGACTGCACCAAAAGGTCAGCGCCTCAAACCCCCAGCATGTCAGGATGTTGAGGCTGATGGATTTATGCAAAGACGAAGTCGAAGAAGACGAAGAAGACAAAGACGAAGAAGACGAAGAAGACGAAGACGAAGAAGAAGACGAAGAAGACGAAGACAAAGAAGACGAAGAAGACGAAGACAACGAAGAGGTCTCTCTATCTCTGATAGGACAAGGAGGGTACGGAGGGGGGTTTCTCCACGAGGGTCTCGGGCTAATATAACCATCAAAGGATGCTCTGGGATTTCCGTGCGCTCTGCTGTCAGTTCTCGGGGAAACGGTATCACTTACGCTTTTCATTTTGAAAGTGTTGTGCAGATGCGTGAAGCTATAGTTTGGATATCCCCTCGCAACCGCCTTTGTAATTTCTAGCCCTAATTGAGCTCTTGATGTGGGTTAATAAATCACGAGGTGTGATTTTATTACAGGGTTCTGCCTGTTAGAACTGTCACCCGACAAGAATGCATCCGCCACGCGCTGTGCAGGTTTGTGTAGTAAAGTATAAAAAAAGGTGTTTCACGTCTTAGCCTCAACATCTTTCGTTACATTAAACGTAATAAGCTTCAGTCTCTACATCTTAAAGTGTTCAATTATAGTACGACGGTACAATTGCTTTTTAGTATTATCTTTATGGAATGAAGGGGGGGATCTTGAAGGTGCACTGCTGAAAAGGGAACCTTTATTGACAAGACTTTAGCTGTGTTAAAGGGGACATGTAACGAAAACAACACTTTTCCTGGGATTTGGGATGTTGTTCTGGGTGGTGCTCCCACACGCATGCAAACTTTGAAAAAAGTCTGTACATGATTTTTTTTTGTGAGAGATGCCTTTCTGAAAGTACCCCGCCTACAGTTACCAAACAAGCGAGTCAGTTTCAGGCGCCCCATCCTACGTAGGAAGGGGGCACATTTGAATATTACCTCCCACTTCCCCACTCCCCTCCAATCAGAGCAGAGCTAAGATTTTGAGGACCAGCGGACGAGCAGTTCCGGCGCGGGGGAACCCGGCGCTAGCCCTGCACAGCTCAGCTCCGGGAGTACAATCCCTTTCTCCGCCGGACTGCCGCCAAAGCTTCAGCGGCAATCCAGACGAGTAGACATGGAGGAGAAAGGGATTGTACTCCCGGAGCTGAGCTGCTGGACTGCCGCCGGACTGCCGTCAAAGCCGTCCGGCCGTCGAAGCCGTCCGGCCGCCGCCGAAGTTTCGGTGGCAGTCTGGCGGTGCACTCTGGGAGCTTTCCGGGTTTATTATTATTTCAGGCTGTCGTTTAACTGTTTATTTTCGTTGTCTTGCGTGTTTGTGTGTTTCTAAACCCTCCCTGGGGGGTCCCTTCGTCAACATTAGTTCATCCCCATACTGTACGATAGGGAGTTGAGAGGGGGGGGAAAGCACATCCATCCCTCATCGCTTAGTATCAAATGCTATCATCCAGCGGAGGCTAGAGGTCAGAGCAGCCAAATCCGCTCTTTATTATATTATGTGTGCTGCTTTGATGATATTGTTTGAGTAATGATTGACGCTAATCCTTGTGTGGTGTAATCTCAGAGAGTCATCACTCTGTCTGTCTGTGAACTTTTCGTTTCATTTGGTTATCTATGCATATGTCCTACCCTTTTTTTTCAAAGTTTAAAAAGTGGAAAATTTTGGGCCGGCTAGGTGACGCCCAACTCCTAACTCTGTTGCCCACATAAAGACGTCTTAAAGTTTCAATTGGAGCCAATCTAACTATATATAATATCCTCATATCCAATCATATTTTTCAGACATGTGTCTTCACAGAGACGTCCTCTGTTTATGCCAGAGAGATCCCTTGATGACGTGACCGCAATCCATAACCAATAAGCCTACCTGTTTTTGTTTTGTTTTTTTCCATTCCTTGTGAGGAATTGGAATAGTCTGTCTTCAGTTGTTTGTGTTTTTGCGTGAAGGACAATGTTAAAAAGTTTCCTTCTCATGAGCCAGCCCAGAACACAGCAGATATATTGGTTCCAAGTTCTAACACAAATTGCCTGCAAGGTTGTTAACGTCAGCCAAGAGCTTTATCTTACCAACCTGGTACCAGTCAGCCATTATCAAGCTCTCTCTCTCTCTCTCTCTCTCTCTCTCTCTCTCTCTCTCTCTCTCTCTCTCTCTCTCTCTCTCTCTCTCTCTCTCTCTCTCTCTCTCTCTCTCTCTCTCTCTCTCTCTCTCTCTCTCTCTCTCTCTCTCTCTCTCTCTCTCTCTCTCTCTCTCTCTCTCTCTCTCTCTCTCTCTCTCTCTCTCTCTCTCTCTCTCTCTCTCTCTCTCTCTCTCGAATTACCCTAACCCAAATTGTCACCATAACCTTTCTTCAGTTATATTTTCCTACTTTCCATAAACTACTTAACTACTTTCCAAAGACTCAACACATTGGTGGTAGCAGCAACTCTTTTTGTTGGTTAAAGACACAACTTCTCTACAAGTTGTTTTGTCTGGTTTGGCAAGACTTGCTCACAACTCTAATCTAGGATTGGACTCAAAAACACTAACGAAGGAAGTGTTTTTCTTTCAAAGGCTGAATTTGTGTGTAGCTACTGGGCCCTGTAAATAGTGCATTTTCAATAGCTTCGCTAATGAGCTAGCTATTGAATAACAATTTGAATGACGATTCATTTGATTCATTTGTAGGTATCATGGTTATTTTGGAAAAATGTGAATTTAACAAGTTTAGACAAGGTGGGAGAGTGTGAGAGATGCTGCATTGTATCACACAGAGGCCTGCAGCTAGAAATATTTTATTCTTATTTAGCTAATTAGCCAGCGAGTAAATTTCGAGGTTACTTTTGATCAAATGAGAGCTCAATTGAGCGCAAGGCAGGGCCAAATTAATGAATGCAGGTTTCTATCATGCAAATCAGCTAGCATACTTTGAATTAGCATTCACCTAACTAGCTAGTTAGTGATTCTTTTTGTGACGCGATGCTGGTGAAAAACACACCAGTAGGGTTACCTTCAGAACCAATTGAGAGCTGGTTTTGTGAACAGGTTTCACGGCATGACTGGATGCTGGTTTCTTACCCCGTACTTGCACTGGCGGGAGGACGATCCGTACTGGAAGCGACACTGCTCGTCTGCGTCGTACACCTGCCCGGGGGCCACTGTTGGGTACAGGAAGTCTCGTTTCAGAGGTTCATTGTCCAGACACGTCCCCCGACCTGAGCTGTCAAAAAAACAAACCTACAATAGAATTGTTTCTTATGCACAGAAAGCTTTTTTTCTACACTTGAGCTTGCAGCAGATGAATGATCGGGGCCAGGTTAGCCCTCACGCTAACCTAACCCAAATTATTCTGTACACTTGACTGTACAGCACTGATCAGGGCATTGGGTATAACCCTTACTACACCAACAACGAGTGTCTGTCTAGAGCTTTCAGTTTCTTGTTCTTGACGGTTGTCATTTACTTCCACTGTCGACGCAAAAGCCTCGCCAAAGGCCCAAGATTGCATGTATTATTGTTTAATATTGAGTATCCGAAACTCCATTTGATTTGTCCCTCAATGTAATAAACTAAATATGAAATAACATTGAAGACAGGAGCCATACAGTGAGAGGAGCAGGCCTTCGAGACCAGAAGACTGTGAGGGGCCCTGCCCGTCCATTTAAAGACCATCAGTCCTCTTTGATTATGTGGCTCTGTGATCTGGTCTACGCTGTATGTTACGAAGCAGAGCCAATAAAACGCCACGACTCCAGAGAGAGAGAGAGAGAGAGAGAGAGAGAGAGAGAGAGAGAGAGAGAGAGAGAGAGAGAGAGAGAGAGGGAGAGGGAGAGGGAGAGGGAGAGACAGAGACAGAGACAGAGGCCTATGGGCCATGTGTCTGACCCTCGGATAATGTTTAGTCTGCTTTGTCAGACAGATATATGTGAGCTCCTACATAACTTGCTGAAAGAAGAAAAAAAAACGCACAGCAATTTTGTGTCTTTCAGCAATAATAGTCCTGCAATTATACTATCTATACTTTTTTCACATATATGTATATGAGAAAAGTATACGGTTATACATTATATATTCTTAACCCGCTTGAAGTCTGGAGGGTAGGCAATGCACAATATAGTTTTATTTTATTGCTTTTATTTTGGAGGAGAGGCTTTTATTTTCTGTTAAAGGAATGTAACTGTACGTTGATTCTAGTCCCTATTTTTTTTCATATCATCACGCTGAATGATGAGTTATTGATGCACACTAAATACATGCCGAAAGCAAATATACATAACGAAAGCAAAGTAACCCATCCAAACCCGCTCTGTGTCTCAGTCAGCAGCGGCGAGAAGATTCTTCTGAGGCAAAATACCATCACAACTATTTACTATAACGTCGGCTTCCCCCCCCCCCCCCCCTGCGGTGAGCTGCAGCAGCAGGCTGAGGAATGAGTCCCATCCCTGGAAAGGACTATCGGGCAAGGTGACAAGACAAACGCTTGTGCAATGCTGGGAGGCCAAGGAGGAGGCAGAGAAGGAGGGGGAGGTGGAGGAGGAGGAGGTGGAGGAGGAGAGGGAGTAGGAGGAGGTGGAGGAGGAGGAGGTGGAGGAGGAGAGGGAGGAGGAGGTGGAGGAGGTGGAGGAGGTGGAGGAGGAGAGGGAGTAGGAGAGGGAGAGGGCCTGATAAGGGATGGAGGGAGAATGCCACAGAGGACTGTGACGTGAGCAACATTATGGCATTGTGGGACAGAGGAAAGATAGGAGATTCTGGGACTAAACACACTACAAGTAATACGACTAAAACAAGTGGCATTTCCGCTCACAATGAAAATCAGAAACCCTTCACAGCTCCAAAAGACCCATTGGCTTTATCGATCAAGGAAGAGTAAGAACTTTGTAAGAACCCTTTTCAACAAATACCGGTAAGGGTTAAGACCTTCCAACATGAAAGGTATACTGTATATAACAAAGACACAATGGTCATGGCGATCGCACCACTTTCTTATACCTATGGATGCATTGCCTTAATCAGTCTCAAAGTGTTTCTTTTTTTTGGCAGAGAACAGTGGAAAATCCCTGTCTTTGTGGTCCAATTAGTAGCAGGACCGCGACTCTGTCACCCCGGCTCAGCGTCGCTGGTAACCTTCCCTTCAACAGCTGTCGTCAGGAAATGGCAACTGACAAGCAGAACCACCATTATTCCCTACCACCATTATGTCTGGGAGGGACTCACTCCACTAAACATGCTCCTGGTCATGATATGTATAAACAGACAGAGAGAGGGAGAGAGAGGGAGAGAGAGAGAGAGAGAGAGAGAGAGAGAGAGAGAGAGAGAGAGAGAGAGAGAGAGAGAGAGAGAGAGAGAGAGGAACAAAAGAGAGAGAGAGAGGCGGGGGGGGGGGGAGAGAGAGAGAGAGAGAGAGAGAGAGAGAGAGAGAGAGAGAGAGAGAGAGAGAGAGAGAGAGAGCATCAAAAGGACAGAGAGATAACTACCAGCTCGCTCAAGGGCATGACTGATGCTGAGGCGGTCATATTTGTCATTATGATGAGGCCCAGCTTAAGATTTCACAGGGAGGCTTGCAGTGACAGATTCCTTCTGATGCTATTTTTGTTGTTGCCGTTTATCTGTTGTTTATTTTCCCCCTCCTTCGATAAATCATTTAAAGCCGTTTAAGAGCCAAGTTTTTCCTATACGCTCCATTGTTTTTGGTTGCAGACAGCTGCTGTGATTTTCCATCCTGACGTATTTGTTCGGAAAAGAAAACATGAGATTCCACACGGTGGATCAGCGTACAGACATCTTTCATGATCAAGTATCAGCAATCCGTGCCCCTGTTACTTAAATATTCATAGATTTAATTAGATTTACTTAGAAATATTATCAACAAAATCGTTTCTGTACGGAATCCAGCAAGGTGGGAAGTGTGACAAAATTAATAACCGCAAGCTGCTTCCGATCGCATGCCAAAAGACTCTTTATGTTTGGATGCATACAAATTCAGACGACATGGGTACGCCCATGACGATTGACTGCTCACAGTGCCCTGGGAGAACAACCTCATTGAGAAAAAAAAGACACCACTTGCATATCACTGTACAAAGACGATATTGTTCCGGTCTTTACAACTTCAGCCTGATGCAAGCTTGAGTCAATTCTTTTTCGTGGTTGAAAGCAGACTGAAACAGAGGACGTAAAAGGTGTTCAAGAGGTTTGGAGAGTTGTAGAGACAACAGGAAATGTTTTGAAACTATACAAGCAAAGAAAGCGTCCCCTCAGTCCATAGTCCCTCCCTAGGTGGAGAAGGGTTGCGCTTCATGCATCTGTAATTGACAGGCAAGATGGATTCTCTATTCTATTTAGGGATGAGAGGCCCTGATTGGGCAGAAATAAGCCGGGGGCGGATCTAAAATCGAAATCCGCTCATACAGAGGCAGGAAACAGATATCCTCACAGTACATTTATCTGAGTAATAGCTGACGGGTATCTGTGGCATTTGGTTACAAATTACGCTCAAATAATATCTCATATCTCACCAACAGCACCTTCAGAGACTCAAAAAATGAGAGGAAACAAGAACTTTTTATCTCGCGTTGGTGCCCTGTACGGGTTATGTCACATACATGTCACAACACCAAAACCAAAAGTACTTCTAAACTCTATGCTGAGGTGAATGCTGAGATGAAAGGTATTCCATGAATCAATTACGAATTCTGGATGTCTCTCCTGTCAGGTATTCTCCCCCTTTCTCTCTCTCTCTCTATCGTGTTTTTCGATCTCTTTTCGCATGGTTTTCCCAGAACCCCCCTGGTGAACAGGGGTGCTGCGTCTACTCTTACCCGCTGTGTTCCTGGGATGAGCTGCTTCCCCCCCACCCCCCGCCAAGGGGAGGGGACGCTCAGGAAGTCAACGGCACCTCCGTCAAGTGTGTGTGTGTGTGTTTGTGTGTGGGGGCATTGGTGCCTTCTGAGACGCTGAAGAAAACAAGAATAAAAAACGCAAGGAAATGACCGAAAAAGCGAGGAAAGAGATGCAGATAGACATGGACAGGCATTGAGAGGAAGGCAGATAGGGGGAGGCAGTAGGAGAGAGGAGCGTGTGTAAGAGGGTGAGGGTATGCGTGTGTGTTTGTGTGTGTGTGAGAGTATAACTGTGTGTGGGTTGTGGTTGCGTGTGTGTGTGTGTGTGTGGTTCTCTTTGTGGGAGTGTATGCGTGTTTGTGTGCTGTGTGGGAGCATGAGTATGTTTGCGTGTGTTTTGTGTGTTTTGTGCTTATGTGCAAGTGTGTGTCTGTGTGTTGTGGGGGAGTTTGTGGAGGAGTGTGTGTGTGTGTGTGTGTGTGTGTGTGTGTGTGTGTGTGTGTGTGTGTGTGTGTGTGTGTGTGAAAGGCTCTTGACGATACTGAGAAAGCTGTCTCTACCGTGGCCATGTCGATTCCATCCCAGAGGCTGAGAGTACACCTGTTTACCTCGCCGTTACCATGGAAACATGGCTGTTATGCTGGCGCCCGTGGTGATGGTGCGGCTGTGGGCGGTGGGCCGGAGATGCTGTTGTTGTTGTTGTTGTTGTTGTGGGTTTTGTTGTTTATATAATTGGGCTGACATATTTTGATACTATACACAGCATAGGATGTGATGTAACGTCTAGAAACTGCCTTCAGTTCACCGGGTTTACTGAAAGACAGAACCAACGCAGAACCCCACTGCAGCACCACACAACAGAACGCATGGAGCCACAGAACCAGCTCCAGGCTGGCCCCGGGGTGCTTTGAGCTTCACCCTCCATCCAACCAGCACCCCACCCTTGAGTTTGACCCCCAGTCTGTAACCAGGGGCCACTCCCCCCCCCCCCCCCGAGGGGAGGTCGGGGGTCAAGCCGTGGCGTTTAAAAGCTTATTCCAGCGCACCTGTTCCTGCCACACTTTAGCGGCTGGCAGGTTGTGAGTTTTGGAACGCAGCCGCGCGGAGAGCTTTTCCTGGCCTTTGAAGACAAGGGCAGCCGGTTGCCAGATTTGTCCCCCATCCAAAGGCCCACAGTCCCACGCCCCCTCTCCCCCCTCCAACTCATTCCCCTTCTCCCCAGCATCATCTCCCCCTCTGCCATCAGCTGAAAGGCAGCTGCAGTTTTAACAGCAGCAGGAGAAGAACGAGGAGGAATTCAGCTTTTGTAGCATTCAGGGAGAAACAGGGAGACTTGAGGTGATGTATGGGTACGGACAGGGCTGCAACAATTTGTCGATTAATCAATGAGACAAACGACGAAAAATTCACAGAATCCAACTTTGATAACCAATGAATCTTTGAGGTCATTTGTCAAGAACAAATAATCATTTGCTACTTAATGTTGCAGCTCAATATACAAATGTTTGGTTCATGCATCGTTAATAATAGTTTAACAAGCGATTCACCGACTGCAATTAATTAATTTAATCGTGTTTGTGTGTGTGTGTGTGTGTATCTTTGTGCGTGTGCATGTGCGCGTGTGTGTTTGTTCATGTGTATGTGTGTGCGCATTTGTGTTTTGTGTGTGTGTGCGCATGTGTATGTGTTTGTGTGTGGGCGTGTGGGTTTAAAGCCAGAAGTCCACAAGTCATGTGAACAACTAAAACAAGCACATCGATCGGCTGACTGCATTTAAGAATCTCTTGTGTGTGTGTTTGTTTGTTTGTTTGTGTATTTTCGAAAGAAAGAGAGAGCGGGGGGTCTTCCAATGTTTGTGTCTGGGGCATACAGAGGGGCTCTTTGCTAAGTGGTGTCCAACATTGGCCGTCAGAGAACAACAGCTCAATAGCGCGTCACTCTATCATCATCCACAAACATAATTTGTTTTTCTCGCAGACTCATAACTCTGTGACATTTACAAGTTTTTTTCCGACAATAACCGTGACATGCTCGCCTCTTGATCCTCTCTCTCTCCCTCTCTTTCTCCCTCTCTCTCTCTCTCTCTCTCTCTCTCTCTCTCTCTCTCTCTCTCTCTCTCTCTCTCTCTCTCTCTCTCTCTCTCTCTCTCTCTCTCTCTCTCTCTCTCCTCTCTCTCTCTCTCTCTCTCTCTCTCTCTCTCTCTCTCTCTCTCTCTCTCTCTCTCTCTCTCTCTCTCTCTCTCTCTCTCTCTCTCTCTCTCTCTCTCTCTCTCTCTCTCTCGCCTATCTTACTGTCCACCATCTCAGTTTTTCTCTCTTCTCGTTCTTTATTACGTGTCTTCATCACTGTCTCGCCTTCCCTTGTTTTGTTCTCTCTCTCTCTCTCTCTCTCTCTCTCTCTCTCTCTCTCTCTCTCTCTCTCTCTCTCTCTCTCTCTCTCTCTTCTCTCTCTCTCTCTCTCTCTCTCTCTCTCTCTCTCCTCTCTCTTCTCTCTCTCTCTCTCTCTCTCTCTCTCTCTCTCTCTCTCTCTCTCTCCGTTACTTCCTCACTCTAGCTCACTGTGATTCCTCCCGCTCAGCCGTCTTTAAAAAAGCTGCCAGAAATGGCGTCCATGTTGCGGTGAGTCAAGGAGAGGTGTAAAAACCGCCTCGCGTCCAGAGCCCCCATCCTTCCCTCCTTCCCTCCTTCCGTCTGTCTCGGATAATCTGCCTCGTCCTCCGCTCGTCTCCTATGGCTAAAATAAAATATCAACACTAAACAGAACACTGATTTTATTTTAGCCTTCTGTCAGCTTGCTGGGAGCCAGGCGGTTAGGGGGGCTTTTTATGTATACCAAGTCCCCTGTATGTGTGATGCTGTGTTTTTTCTCCTCTTCCTGGAATCAGGCTTTTTTTTTTTCGTGTGCGCCGAGAGCAGCAGTGAAACTATAATTAGTGTAAATTGAATGTGATTAGCTTTTGTATCGTAGATGCAACGCAGATTCATGCTTTTAGGGCAAAACAACATAATCAGATGTGGTTCCAAAGCTGGGGGTGAGTGCAATCGGGAATGGAGGGGTCTCTCTCCCTCTCTCTTTCTGTCTCTCTCTATACCCTTTTCTCATCATTTGCTTGTTTTATTTTCCTGTTCCTCATTAGGTCTAACATTGAATCACACTCACTCTGTCTGTCCTATCTCTGTTTCTCTCTCTCTTATTCTATCTCTTCCTCTCTCTCTCTCTCACTTCCTCTACCCTCTTCCTCTGTTTTCTCTCCACGCCTGCTTTACTTCCCTGCACATCATTATGTCTAACATCCAATCACCATTCTCTCTGCCCTTCCTCCATCGTTTTTTTTCTCTCTCTCTCTCTCCCTCTCTCCCTCTCTCCCTCTCCCTCTCCCTCTCTCTCTCTCTCTCTCTCTCTCTCTCTCTCTCTCTCTCTCTCTCTCTCTCTCTCTCTCTCTCTCTCTCTCTCTCTCTCTCTCTCTCCCTCTCCCTCTCTCTCTCTCTCTCTCTCTCTCTCTCTCTCTCTCCTCTCTCTCTCTCTCTCTCTCTCTCTCTCTCTCTCTCTCTCTCTCTCCCTCTCTTCCAATTCATCCTCGACTCCTTCGGTCCATCTGCTGTTGAAGGCAGCCAGGGTGTCTGTCGGGCCTGCTACTTGCGTTTGCCGCGGTCTGCAAGTTTTCCAAGGCTCATGCGCTTCGACGGTGGGCGTACCAGGTAGAGAGATTTGCACCACAACACGCGACGCCTGCAGAGCACACACACGTGCGTGCTCCTGAAGCAAACACACAAGCACGAACGCACACACATCCGCCCACCAACGGAATAAGAAATACAGACCTGCACACACAATTACAGGTATGAACAGAGGCAAACATATAGGTACGCACGCACGCACGCACACACACACACACACACACACACACACACACACACACACACACACACACACACACACACACACACACACACACACACACACACACACACACACACACACACACACACACACACACACACACACATATACAGGCAAAGACACAGCCACACACAGAAACACAACCACACACATACAGACACAAAAAGGGCACATACACAGGCATGAACACACACACACACACACACACACACACACACACACACACACACACACACACACACACACACACACACACACACACACACACACACACACACACACACACACACACACATGAACACACACAGAAGTGGAAATCCAATACCTTTAATTAAACTCATGAAAGATTTAAGGTAAGGAAGGGGACCTGGTAATATTATTTCAGGGGGAGTTTACCCCCCAGAACAACGCAGCGAGGAAGGAACAGATTGGCCGGCGAATAATTCCCTCAGTTCTTGACACGCTCACCATTTACCCCCACGGATGAACGCAGTTTGCCGGGCGTTATTATTAGCACGATGATCTAAATGCGGGCCTATCATCGGACGTCCGAGCGCTGATAATCAGTTTGTGCTGAGGCAACCCGACTGCCTCCGCAGCAGAGGGAATGAGTACTCATCCCCTCATCCCAAGAAAATGAAGAGAGAGAGAGCATAAGAGAGAGACGGTGGAGAGAGGGAGAGGGACAGTGAGAGAGAGAGAGAGAGAGAGAGCATAAGAGAGAGCGAGAGAGAGAGAGAGAGAGAGAGAGAGAGAGGGGGGGGGGACAGTGAGAGAGAGAGAGACCGCGAGAGGGAAAGTAGGTTAGCGGGGAGAGACAGCACCGCCCCGCTCTATTTGTAAGGAGGGGAACATAAATGGCGGCGGGGAGGACGGTGGGTGAGGAGATGAAGAAAGTGTGCGTGAGACTGTGTCAGAGCTGTGGGGTTGTGTCTGTGTGCATAAGGTAAAGAGGGCGTTGTCCACGTGCACCCTGCTCTGAGAAACAACCAGGAGAAAGAGATGAGTCTCTGCTGTATGTGTGTGTGTGTGTGTGTGTGTGTGTGTGTGTGTGTGTGTGTGTGTGTGTGTGTGTGTGTGTGTGTGTGTGTGTGTGTGTGCGTGTGCGTGTGCGTGTGCGTGTGTGCGCGTGAGGATCTGTGCACAGTGCGCTTGCTCACGCTCCTGCAGGCTGTCTTTGTAACCGGAGGGAAGGCTGTGTCCGCTATCGGCTCTGTGTCCTGGCAACCAATCTGTACGCTACCAGGGCTAGCCATCGCTTCCCAGATCCCAACACAACCAAAGCGCTCCCTCCCCACCCTCTGCTCGTGGAATGCTGTGTACAGGATTGCGGCATGGGCGGGGGGATCTCTACCACACCACAGGGGGTTTCAGGGTTGTGGGTAAGAAGTGGGTCATAAGGATATCCCTATATGGAACATCCCTGTCAGCGCTGACTCTCGCTCTGTGCAACTAACGCATTTAGTGAGCTTCCCCTGTGCAAAACACATGGTGCACACGGATGAAAAGGTAGGAGCACATGGACTCTTGAGTAAGCCCTGACTGATGTACTGCATTGTTATACTGTAAGCAGCACACAAAGTGGTTGTGCTGCTTTTAGCCTACTCCTACACAGGCACATGCAGGTGCATGTGCATAAAACACACACACATGCATACAAACAACACACACACACACACACACACACACACACACACACACACACACACACACACACACACACACACACACACACACACACACACACACACACACACACACACACACACACACACACATCCTTTAAAATGAAACATAGATCCTAAATTCTGCAGACTGGTGCACTATGCAGAGACAGAGACCTGCAGACACACAGTGAGACAGAGACCTGCAGACACACAGTGCAGAGCCAGAGACCTGCAGACACACAGTGAGACCAGAGACCTGCAGACACACAGTGAGACAGAGACCTGCAGTCATACAGTGCAGAGCCAGAGACCTGCAGACACACAGTGAGACAGAGACCTGCAGACACACAGTGAGACAGAGACCTGCAGACAGACAGTGCAGAGCCAGAGACCTGCAGACATACAGTGAGACAGAGACCTGCATAAATACAGTGAGACAGAGACCTGCAGGCACACAGTGCAGAGCCAGAGACCTGCAGACACACAGTGTGACAGAGACCTGCAGACACACAGTGCAGAGCCAGAGACCTGCAGACATACAGTGAGACAGAGACCTGCAGGCACACAGTGCAGAGCCAGAGACCTGCAGACACACAGTGTGACAGAGACCTGCAGACACACAGTGCAGAGCCAGAGACCTGCAGACACACAGTGCAGAGCCAGAGACCTGCAGACATACAGTGAGACAGAGACCTG
>OLKM01000405.1:120000-152500 GCA_900291075.1 Melanogrammus aeglefinus | reverse complement strand
TACGATTGACAGCCACACACAACGCTACACATACGCAGGTGCCTGCGCCACTGTGCACACGCACACGGAGACACAATGTGTGCATTGGAGAAGCGATGCGATGAGTGAACGATTCAAAGGAACACACACAAAACACACAAATTCACAGGCAGCGGAGAAGACTTTGTTGTACCCTAGCATCTGTGGCAGCAACCTATTTGGGTTTCATTAATCTCATCAGTGAACTGTTTTGAGGAAGGCTCGGGCTCCTGGTAAAGGAGGCCGCTTCCTTCATAAACCCACAGCCTCTCAGTAACCAGAGCCACAGGGAAACGCGGCACGATGAAAAAACCAAGACAATGGGAAATAAAATCCCGAAACGGCCCGTAGTAAGCGTTCTTCGGAATAATTCAATGCAATAAAAAGTAATCTACGGGCGTGAGCGTTAATGACTGGCCGCTCGGGATGCTTGCGCAGTACGCCTTTGAAACACTGACATGGCATCTGTTCTGATCGTTACCATTACGGAGCGGTCGGAAACCCTTAAATGACGGGAACAGTGGTGCGGTGTAATTGAGTCACCTAAAAGCCCTGTTCCTCGACGCTAGAGTTGTCTACAGTTAGCCGCCTTGGTGGTATATTGAGCTCCTCGAGGCCGGGACTATCACGTGCCACCGCGTTGTTTTGGTGTCTGGTTTGAGCGGTTCTCCAGGAACTGAAATCTGGTCTGAGCTCTGTCCTTAAGACGGTTAATAATGAAGATACGACCACTTTGTTTCAGGACAATGGCACACACTCATCAAAATGTTTTATAGCTTCCAACTCTCCGCTCTCTCAATTCTGTGTTGCTAGTTTCGCGTCCTTCATACTGTGTGTTCTCGCAAATTTCTTCAAAGATCTTTCTTTTAACTTTCCTTTTGCTGCCTTTCATCCCTTCGCACTCTTTTTTCCTTTCTTTCTCTTTCTTTCTATATTTCTATCCCTCCTTATCCTCCTTTTCTCTTGCCCTCTTTGATGCTGAGAACGAATCTCAGAAAGTGGATTCCCTACCCCCCCTTTCCCCGAACTAGATCTGACAACTTTAAACACGCCATGAAAGCGGTCTGCGAGACGCTACGATGAGGTTCTACGATGGGCTGGTTTGTTTACGGCCACAAAGGAGTGTTCACTGCTAAAAGGTTCTTTCCTTTTGATTCATATGCAGTGGGACGTAGGGAGCAAGCAAACAGATTCCTCAGTGAGCACGCTAACACACAACCAACCTCGTAGACAAACCCATTCATGATAATACCATCAGAGCCCAGGTGACCGAGGATATGTCTTCAACCCCGACACAGCCTCTACCAACTAGCGGGGGCGCGGGGCTTTGCTCGCTGTTGACAAATGTGCACTGAATAAACAGTTTTGCAAGGCATATAAATGATATAGAGCAGCGTATTGGTTCCCAGTGATTGCTTTTACAGACAAATACTATTCTGTGAGTGACAGGCCACACAAGCCCCCCGGAGGGACTTTCTCCGCCGTGGAATAAGCCAGGGAGAAGGCTGCCAGCACAGATTCATTGACGCCGGTAATAGCGCAATACGGGCCGTAAGCTATCATCAATAAATGGTGTGCGCTGAAATACATAATCCCACACGGCCCCTCTCACCACAACACCTGACCCGTCTCCAGCGCCAATGTGGGGGTGCGAGCGCATGTGCACACCGTGTGAAGAGAAGATGCACGTGTGCAGCGGCCTATTCCACCCGGGCACTTATTTTTACATAGCGCATCACCTCCTATCGCCTCTTCCTCCAATCATCTGCCTTACCGTGCGTTCTGCTCCTCTATCTCGGCAAAGAACCATCATCCAGCACTATTCATTTGATTTACTTTTCATCAGCCTCTTCTTCTAACTCTGAAATAACCCATCCATAACCA
Organism: Melanogrammus aeglefinus; assembly: GCA_900291075.1. NCBI lineage: Eukaryota > Metazoa > Chordata > Actinopteri > Gadiformes > Gadidae > Melanogrammus > Melanogrammus aeglefinus. The sequence goes on along the minus strand of OLKM01000405.1, from coordinate 150,598 downwards.
TTGCCTCCTCTTCTCTCCTCCTTCTTCTCTCCCATCGTCTATTCATTGCTCCATCTGTAATAAATGTCCTCTTCCTCTTTCTACGAGAGAGACAGTATAAGAGAGAGAGAACGACAAAGAGATAGTGACGGAGAGAGAGAGAGAGAGAGAGAGAGAGAGAGAGAGCCATCAGGTACGAGAGATCCCGCCGGATCACAAGGTTAATAGCGTTCCACATGATTACCGACAAGACGGAGAGAGAGAGAGAGAGAGAGAGAGATCGAGATAGAGAGAGACAGATAAGAGAGAGAGAAGAGAGAGAGAGAGAGGAGAGAGAGAGAGAGAGAACAAGGGGAGTGTACACCCATCAGGTACGAGAGATCCCGCCGGATCACAAGGTTAATAGCGTTCCACATGATTACCCACAAGCCCTGGGATTAGTAGGTTCAGGAGAGCAGGTTCCACATCACTAGTAATAATCACTATTTCACAGCAGCCTCCTTTTGACCAATAGAGGTGATCGCCTGTTTCCTGTAATACTCTCTCTCTCTCTCTCCCTACCTCACCCTCTCTCTCTCCTATCTCCTCTCTACAGGTCGGCTTATTCCCCGTCCCCGTCACCTACTTGAAGCTCATGTATCCTCTAGTTTAAAGGTACTTCACCATGTATCTCTCTGCGGTCAGACCGATGAAATACGCCTATGGAACTAACCAGGGCCATTAGTCAAAGCCACATCCACCCTCATTTTTCTTTCAATGAGATCCATGTTTACGACGGTGGTGGGCATGCTGCTTTAACATGAACAAGGTTAGATCATCGTGTCCTCAGTGAATATGGTACATGCTGTTTTATCATCAGGCTACTATGCAGCCCCACGCACCCTTAACTGACACACACACTCACATAAACAAACACACACACACACACACACACACACACACACACACACACACACACACACACACACACACACACACACACACACACACACACACACACACACACACACACACACACACACACACACACACACACACACACACACACACACACACACACACACACACACACACACACAAACACACACACACAAACACAAACACACACACACACACACACACACACACACACACACACACACACACACAAACACAAACAGACACACACACATGCACATCCACTCACACAGACACAAACACGCTCACGCACACACACACACACACACACACACATCCATTCACACACGCACACACTTGCACAGACACAAACAACGCATATTTTCGCGGGGGCGTAGGAGTGGTTACTCATGTTGCCCTTGCCTACCGGTGGGAAGCTCACCAGAAGCTCTCCCAGGTCTATTTATTCCTATATCTTTGAGTTGTAGCGATGCTTACCTAACAAGATGAAAACAACACAACAGGAAGAAAAGTGGGACAATCCAGCGTTTGAAATACATTTTTCTTCCTTTTTTTTTCGGGGGGACCGCCCCGTGTCGTGGAATGAAAAGTGCATCGGCGCGCTCCCTCTCTCTGGGGGATTAGTGGTTTTTGACCGACATTGGAACGTATCTCAATGCATTGGCATAATTTACACCAAAAACTCTATATTGTACCAAAGACACAGTGAACTTCTGCACATGCCTTATATTCCTGCGTGGTTAGCGAAGCAGACTTTAACGCTCTCATGGCAAACCTTTCATCAGAGAGGCACCAAAGCCTCGCGAACGCTCGCTCAATCATCACAGTTGGAAACGAGCGTCGGGTGGAATCATCCCAGATCCAGGCCTCCGTACACGACAACAGATCATCGTTCTAGTGCAGCTGGGGTTAGGGTAGGGTGGTGTAATGTTGGTGGCGGTGATTGTGGTGGGGGAGGAGAGGGGTGTGTGGGCTGGACTTCATGTCAACTGAACGGCTCCCCCACTGAGCCTGGGTTCAGTAGGGGCAGTGGTGGCTGAGGAGGGGGCGGGGGAGGGGGTGGATCGCTGGTGGGTGGTGACCCGTCCAACACAATTGCACTCTGATGTAATCTCGGTGGAAATTGAACACTTTGAGTGGGAGGTGCTTAGATACATCCTTCCATTCTCTTCCTGTGGACTTAGCGTCTCCAGTCTGGTTTCTGGAGAGGCTCTCTGGAGATCAGTGAATAATGACCGCCGAATTGCAATAATTTTGATTTCGCTCAACTATGTTATTTTTGTAAGAAACCTTTTTGAGGGCTAAATATGAGATTAACTGCCTGATGTTGGTGTCTGCGTTCTTAGTTGTTTGATGTTCTGGTGTTAAGACACAAAGCTTACCAAAAAAACTGTACTGTAGCAGCCCACGGGACGCAACAGAAATAGATGGCATTCAGATTCATATTCATATTCCACACACACACACACACACACACACACACACACACACACACACACACACACACACACACACACACACACACACACACACACACACACACACACACACACACACACACACACACACACACACACACACACAGGCCCACATCTATGCCCATGTCTTCGCTTTTTTTCAGTTGCATTCTTTCAATCTCTCTCTTTCTCCCTCTCTCTGTCTATCTCTCTGTCTGTCTCCCTCTCTCTCTCTCTCTCTCTCTCTCTCTCTCTCTCTCTCTCTCTCTCCTTCTCTCTCTCTCTCTCTCTCTCTCTCTCTCTCTCTCTCTCTCTCTCTCTCTCTCTCTCTCTCTCTCTCTCTCTCTCTCTCTCTCTCTCTCTCTATCGCTCTCTCTATCGCTCTCTCTCTCCCTCTCTCATTTTTTCACCGCTTTTTTTTGTCCCTCTCACACATGCACACGCGCACTGTCTTTCAAGTTCTCTCTCTCTACACTTGTTATCACATGTGGGCATAAGATAAAAATATACCGGCGAATAACCAACGGATTCGAAAAGCACATCAGAAACCACATGGAGCAGCCGTCTGTGCTTTGTTATGAAAGGGCTGGCTAGCTACCAGTGCTTATATACCAGTATGCCTCAAGAAATAATCAAGAGAAATGTTTAGTGGCAACAATGTAGGTATCATTTCAATCCATTTTCTTTGTGCAAATATTTATAAGTAAAAATGTATGTCATCATTGTTAGCTACCACTGCTGCCCCCTTCTTACTCCAAATTTGACTACAATAGGCAAATTTACTTTAAACTCAGTCAGCCTATCCCCGACTGTGTCTACCAACGACTCTCAACATATCCGTGTCTTTATACTCACACCAACTGCCCCTGTTCATGCTGACACAATTAACACCCCGCAACAATCATCACTTCCAACAGAACACTGATGTAGGTCAACCGACAATTCAACCCAGACCAGTAATGAGCTGTCGAAAAACTGTGGCAGAGCAACTCACGGAGGTTAGTGGCCTTGGCAACAAAGTGCTGAGAATGCATCCCCAGGGGGTCCTTACCCCGAAACTGCTCACCCGGAGCTCCGCCCTGGAGAACGCTGGCGACGGCCCTGTCCACACACAGGGAGAGAGAGAGACAGAGGGAGAGAGAGAGAGAGAGAGAGAGAGAGAGAGAGAGAGAGAGAGAGAGAGAGAGAGAGAGAGAGAGGAGAGAGAGAGAGAGAGGAGAGAGGAGGGAGAGAGAGAGAGAGAGAGAGAGAGAGAGAGAGAGAGAGAGAGAGAGAGAGAGAGAGAGAGAGAGAGAGAGAGAGAGAGAGAGAGAGAGAGAGAAGGAGAGAGAGAGAGAGAGAGAGAGAGAGAGAGAGAGAGAGAGAGAGAGAGAGAGAGAGAGAGAGAGAGAGAGAGAGAGAGGAGAGAGAGAGAGAGAGAGAGAGAGAGAGAGAGAGAGAGAGAGAGAGAGAGAGAGAGAGAGAGAGAGAGAGAGAGAGAGAGAGAGAGAGAGAGAGAGAGAGAGAGCGATGTGAGGTGAGGTGGGTGGGAGAAAAAGACAGAGATATTAGGAATTGTGTGCATGATATGCTTGCTCTGTGCCTCTGCACACCATATTTTCTGCACACCATATTATGCACAACATATTTTCATTGAAATATGGGGGGGGATCATTCCACATATTGAAATGTGCTATATGTGCAAATGCATTATATATGCAATAGAAATGTGAACATTTCGACGGCAGCTGCAGGGCGAGTACATTGGTGCGTATTTCTGAGTGTATTGTTTCACGGTGGAAGCCTGATCCGTATACTTGTGAGCATAAGTACACAAACCGAGAGGAGAGGAACAAAGAACAGCACTTTGCGCGCTCCATACTGTCCGCGTGATGCTGCAAGTCCCGAACAGGCGCGCGGAGCTCAGCGCGGGAGTTAGGAGATAAAAACAGGTGGAAGCTCATGGATAAAAGAGAGAGGGAGAGAGCAGAAGAAAACCAGAAGCATAGAGAGACTAACCTGGACATGTTCTCTCTTTGCGGTCGGTGAGCCTTCTCCAGACCCAGTTTGGTAAAAATACCCACAAGAGCCATGATAGCCACTACTCCACAGATGATGTAAACGATTAAGTTGGTTTTGTCTTTGGTGCTGTCGTGCAGCTTGTTGATCTTCTTGAACGGGGTCTCCCTGGTCTTCATCCACACCGGGGTGTCGTAGTTCTTACAGGTGCTCTGGTCCAAGCGCGAGTGTTTGTACGAGCAGCAGAATCGGAAGCCACAGGTGCCGCAGCAGTAAAGGTAATTCTCGGTCTTGCAAATGAACGGCGGGTCCCACTGGCCCATCACGTCGAAGTAACCCCGGCATTCCTCCTCCGTGTGCGGCGTCTCCTCCGACACGCTCTCCTCCTCCCTGGAGCCGTTGGAGGTGGTGATCATGACGAACCCCCCCAGCAAGCCCGGCTCGCCGTCCGCCTTGCAAACAAGGGCCATAACTTTGACCAACAAGTAGCCCAGGATAAAGTATTTCCCCTTCATGGTGCTTTTGCACCTTCGCTCAATTGCATGCGTAATCGAAACAGGAGGAAAGACAGGCACGCGCTGGTGTAATCAGGAGTCCAGGAACATACATCCAAACGACAATTCACCGCCATCCGCGGCGATTGGCATTTTCTCGAGAAAATCAACGCATGCGCCGATAATCTTCAAGTCTTCACTCTATACCTGAAATAAATCGGATTAAATGTTATGTCAAACTGAGATGCTGCACACACATCCAATGGAGCGCCTATGGGTCCGTTCGGCAGCGCATCGCGGGTTCTCAGAACGTTGCGTTATCACAACTGCATCTCTTTGAACATGGCCATCGGCGCGCTCTTACGCACGAGGAGGGAGAAGAGCGAGCCACACCAACGGAGCGCGCGGCGCGACTGAGCGAATTAGAGAGCCGAGGTTTGGTGAAGCCTCGCGCGCACAGAGAGAGGTGGAGATGAGCGCAGACGGGGAAGGGGAGGGAAGGAGAGATATAGTGCAAGAGTCGGAGTGGGAGAGTAAGAGAGAGAATATATATTGACATAATAACCCAGAAACAAAAAATGTCCAAAAGGTTTCACTCGAATGTTAACAAAGCTTTATTTAATCATAATATGTATTTAATCATAATGTGTCTTATCTGAAACATGAAGGTCTGATGACTAGGCCTACTACCTCGTCTGACGGAAAAAACAGGCCTACCCGAAACATTCAGGCTAAGGTCCTACTCCCCAAGTTATTTTTTTTTGCTGATATAAACGATTGTGAACTCCCCAATGTCGCGGCGACTGCAGCCTCACCAGGAACAATTCATTTAATTTAATTCGTTTTCCAATAATCTTGCGAAAACAATTATAGGCTGTAACCTGTGAAGGTTTTACAACCCCCTCGGACGTGTCATGATGTACTCTTGCTCCTGATCATTGATTATGAAAATAGCCAAGCAAATAATATCTTGGTAACAGGCCCACTGGTCAGAGATTAAAAAAACAGTTAACACGTAAGGAGATTTAATTAACAATAATATCACACAATGTCACTCCAGCATGATTGCTGCTGACAGCAGGCTGGGGTCAACCAGTTGTAAACAGATACAGACAGAGATATGGCTATACAGAGATGCAGACGGGCATGTCTGTAGTTATATCCGTGTTTTAAACTCTTAATTAGTATTAGTATGTCAGAAGTTATATGGGAACTAAAAATGTATTTGTAAATCATCAACCAACTGTCTTAAATGCTCGGATACATAACGTTAGACCTACATTTCGATATACTTGTAATCACTAAAAATGACACCGATTGGATTGCTGGCGTTTGGATGATTAACGATTTCCATTTGTACCTGTCCATGGTACCGAAAGGTTCGTCCCTTCTCTATCCATGGTGCTGCTCGCTGGAGTCTGGATAATTTCCCTAACATACCTAAAGGGTAAATGCTCAAATGGATCTAGGTTATAAGGGGGGAATCAAAGCATTATCTCCACTGAAACATGTGGTCGGTCAACTGGGTTGCACAACTTTGTGCAAATGCATTAGGTACTTTGTGAAAGTTATGCAACGGAACAACCTCGCCAGCGCGTAACAAGTCGCCTCCCCTGCAACATGCCACCGCTTGGTGGCTGTTGCGTCTCGGGGAAGTTCCGTGACAGTAGACAGGACAACTAGTCGATCGCCGAAACAGAGTTTGCAACCTCGCAGAGCGGCGAGAAAACCCCCGGAGTTGTCTAGTTACACGCACCGTTGGCATATACTTAGAGATTCATTGCATTGCTTGGATATTTTCTTAAAGCGTGTTTATGGCTGAGAACGGAGACATCTTTTTACGAGCAAAACGGCGTACGTTCAGCGGACTGACAGAAGGTATTGGATTAGCCCCTGCTGACTAGCTAGTCGCTAACCATAGTTAGAGCGTAACTAATAAGTAAGTAGTCGTGGATCTCACAGTGCACCCACAGTTATTACCAGTTCTTATTTATTAATATATTTATATATATATATATACAGTAGGGCAGTAGGCCCTATATATCAAATAAATATACAAGCCATCTGACGGCTGTGGTGTTTTGTTACCGTTTCTCTTAAAATCTTGTGACTTGTTATCTTGTGACTGTAACTTCCCTATTTTAGCTTTTTCCTAAAGAAATGCACCATGAATACGAAGCTATCGCTCCTCTATTCAGACAAGTTCACACATAAACTTAAAGTAGGTAGCTTTCAGAAAGTAGCGTGTTCATAAGGGCTGCTGCCTGGGAACACTTGAATGTGTGGAAATGTTGGGATCTTGTAAATCTAACTATCGTTGTAGCACAGAATGCTCACTTTTCTATTAATCTATTTCAAATCTTGAAAACATACATTCAAAGCATGGTTGATTTATGCCTTCACAAATTGTCAATTATCCAGACAAGATCGTCTTGACGGTAATGACTAATTTTGTTCCCAGGAGTGTGATGGCATTTTCTCTGTCTTCTATCTTTTCCATTCCCTGGTTCTCTGGAGAACATAATTATCATAACTAGTTTAAGAGACCATTGCATTGAGAGCTTGTTAAATACTGAAAGTGCTGATAGTGGTGGTGAGATAGTGGGGGAGCGGACGAGTTTTTCTCCAAATCAGATGAACAAGGGGAATGCCTTGCATGTCTACATGCCTGCTCCAGGCTGTCTCTCAGGTCCCATTGCATATCCCAACTCCACTCAGCATCAGTTAGGTCTGTTTCCATGTACAAATGCTGGTGTTTTTCTTTTTAAATAGCATCACTTTTTACCGGATCACTTATAAATATATCAGTGAGTGATAAGGTACTAGGAGGTGTGGTAGTAACTATTTAGGCGTGAGGCTCCATCAACGATTTTTGAGTCACACTGCTGCTGAATACTTCAACATTGAGCTATATATTTGTATTCCCACTGGTTCTTAGATTTCCATGACCTTTCCATGACCAGGTACCAAAATACCTAATCTATGGCCCCTAGAGTTATTTAATTGAGGGCGTCTACTACATATTGCTATTGCATATAATAAGGCAATTCCAGTGTGTTCTGTCGAAGGTTAAACAATTAAAACTGGGGTTCCACTTTCACATGACATCCAACGTCCCTAACCATCAAATCCCCTCTCCCTGACCCCCATCTTCTCCTTGGCATCCACGGTCAGATGTGGAGCGTGAGTGGCGAGGACCCTTCTGCTTCATCCAGGCCGCAGACCCCCAGCTGGGGCTGATCAACGACTGGAGGGACAGTGGACCTGGGGACGTGTGGTCGGAGGAGGTGCAGCTCATTCAGCAGACGGTGGGCGCCGTCAACAAGCTCCGCCCCCGGCCGAGGTTCATGGTGCTTTGTGGGGACCTGGTCCACTCCATGCCAGGTATGTGCCCGCGCGCGCGCACACACACACACACACACACACACACACACACACACACACACACACACACACACACACACACACACACACACACACACACACACACACACACACACACACACACACACACACACACGCATGCACACACACACGCATGCACACACACACACACACGCATGCACACACACACACACTCAAACACACCTGAAAACCCTTTTCATCTCATCAATGTTACAATTATTGCCGGTAAAACAATGTAAAATTAATAATTATCTCAAATACTTTTTTTAACATTTGATGGATGGCTGAACATTTTAATTTTAATTTCTAAAGCCTTGAACAGGCATAGGATTTCTGTAGGGTGAAAGGCTTTGGCGAAGGAACACTACGACATCTATTAAAGCTGTCTTTGACTGAACAAACACATGTATGCAGGTGATTAAGGTGGCATTAGCCAATGAGCAAATAGTAGTGAAAACGCTGAGTTCTGCAGTCAAAGACAACCAAGCTATCTTTGACTGAATTAATGACATGTATGTGAGTGATTAAGGTGGCATTAGCCAATGAGCAAATAATAGTAAAAAAGCTTAGTTGTGCTTTGGTTAGTCAATCAGGGTAATTGACCCCTTTGGGCAATGAGAAAACCTCATTTGGAAGCAGTTTCCTGAAGTAAATCTAGGCAGCAACTGTGGAAATGCCAAACTAGGTTCTTGGTAAGTGGACCAAGACATTCCATCCACCATGGTACCAGACAGATTTTATTCTGTGAAGATATGGGCACAGGCACAGAGTGTAACCACATGTCTATACTTATCACTTAACATATCACTTATTCTAGCCCAAGTATATCAGGGTTATATCCTGTGAAATGTAATTTAAAATTCGATCAAGTCGGGTCCATTGCAACCTGTAATACGGTACGACGTGACACATTGAGACAGCTGTGGTTCTGGAGATATGGCAATCACTTGTACGCCCCAGGCAGAATGGATTGTTTTTGACCTGAATGCTCAGTAAATCACTTGAGACAGCAGAGGGGTTTTCAGTGGCCTGAGTATAAATCAATACCGGGTGCATATCCACAACGGGCGACAAGCACCTCGCATAGGGATCCAACAGGCGCGCCGGGAACAGAACACAACAGCATCACCGGCGTGGAGAAATTCAACTGCTGCCCTCTGCACAAAATCAACTCCACAGGTCCTGCTTTTTACCATCCTCAACTCCAGGAGTGGAAGCCGGCTCAGTGGTTCTGGCGAAGTGTGTACACACACCCACCTCGCATCTGCAAAAAAGATGAGAATAGCGGTATCCATTTTATTCCCTCCCACTGATCACGTACATCTACCTCCGAGATGTGTCAGAACGCGGGCCGAGCTCAGATTCCCAGCTTTAGCACTCATCCGTCTTTAAAGGGAATGGAATATGTCTGCGCCAAGGAAATGATTAATATATCCTACCGCTCCCCCCCTTAGATAGTGCTAGGCTTAATTAAAACGCTGGGTGAAGGAACTTCAGCTTTGGCGATAGATGGGTCTCAATTTGGCTTCATCATCAGGGGGTATGCACTCTGATATGCTCCGATATGCCCCCCCCCCCCACCCCGCTGATCTAATTGATTGCCAGAACAAATTCAGACAGGAGCTGATAATCATCCCGTGAAACAGCTAGCCAAGATTCATATCGTTAGCTTAGTTATTTTTGCAAAAAATTAGTTAGCACAGTGTAAAATTATAATTTATATTTTTGTCGGAGAGTAACAGGAATATTCATTTCTCTTGACTGAAGGCTCCGGCTAGTAAACACTGGAGGTGCTGTGACAGTGTGTTCTGTTTATCTATGAAAAAGCACCTGGGAGTCTTCAAGCTATTTTAATATAAAGGCAGCACTAGCGTCGGGGTGGTGGTGGGGGGGGGGGGTAACGGCACAGGGGCTTGTGCGGAGGCAGAATGGGAGGCCTCTTTAACATTTCATGCTCGTTTTAAATAATAGTTGTGTTGTTTTCTGAAGGCCAGTGTGCTTGTATTGTATTCACTTCAAGACTGATGAATTGCCTCTCACTCCATTTTTGGTTTCGATGCTCTATATATGCAGCGGTTTCAGGACGTTACAAAGGGAGTCGCTGCAAACACTTCACTTTTTCCAAACAGGTTAGATATTGAACTACACAATTATTGAAACATTTGTTTATATTACAACCCCCCTGGAAAACGACTCAACGAAGGGAGTACACAATTAACTTAGTGTCTGTTGTTAATTCCCAAACTTACGTGGTACCTGACCCGGCTGTTTTTTTTGGATAATATAGGCGCTGTTTTATTCGCCTTCTTTTTCTTTCTTTAGACCATCCGGTGTGTGGGAATTGATAGATCTGGTTGTGAAATGGCTTGTATGGCCATAGGCACACGCACACCTCAGTACTCCAAGATAGAGGTTGGCGCCGGTTGTGTGCTTAAAACACTGTGACTGCCAGCATATGCCTCTGTTAAGAGTTATGAAATGAGTGTGTATGTGTGTGTGTGTGTGTGTGTGTGTGTGTGTGTGTGTGTGTGCGTGTGCGTGTGCATGTGCATGTGTGGTTTGGCCAGATATTGGCCTAATTTGATAACGGGGTAAGAGGAGCGTGCGGGCTAGACACACTGGAGAGATAACAGTTAGTAGGAAAAAAGAGCGCCGCGAGCTAACAACCGAGGCAAACTACCTTTGCATGACAATTAGGGGAGCTAGCATGGGGTGCCTGCCTGCCTCCTCTCCTGTATAGCCTCAAGGAATGGGCTGAGGAAAAAACTGAGAGGGAAAGAGAGGAGAGGAAGAACGGTAAGTAGACAGGCCAATTTTCTCTCTAGCACTGTCTCTAATTATCTGTCTCTGTCTCTCTCTCTCGCTCACTCGCTCACTTTTCACTCACTCTCTCATTGCCTTCATGTGTCTCTTTAATCTCTCTCTCTCTTTCTCTCTTTGCCCCTTTCCTACTCCCTCTGATTCACTCTAGTTTTTTTTGAGATGTGTTCAACCCACTGATTAAAACATAACAAAAGATAAGATATCTTAAGATTACTTAAGTTATCCGGCAGTGCAGACATAGAACATTGTGTTTCAGACATGGACTTTCATGCCATACCAGTGTCACCTCCTGTTTTTTTTTTTATCACCAAAGGGCTGATCCACAATGTACTCTATCTACGATTTGGTCTCCAGCTTAGTCATCATGACCCCCACCAAAGGAACACCCCCACCCTCCTCTTTCTCTCTTTTGTTGTGGCTCCAGCCTCTAAACATAACCCATGCTGAATTGTATCCTTACCCCAACACTCATAAAGCACAGCCCTCACACTAGCCCTCTCTATTATCGCAGACAGAGAGTCTGGCTTTCTGCCTCCCAGTATGTCTCTATGTTATGCTCGTATCTTGTCCACGGCTTCCCCATCCCAGCCTCTAAGCTGAGCTTTCCTCGCTGTCTCAGTCCCTCAGTCTTTGCCTCGTCAGCCAGCCCCCCGGCCCCCGTTAAGCTGCATTTATAGGTCACCTCCAGGTCCTGGCCTCGGAGCCCATCGCAGACACTGATACTGTAAGCTTTTGGTGGTGGATGGTGTTGCTTTGGTGTGCCGGGGGTGTGAGTGGTGGTGGTGGTGGCTGGGTGGCGGAGGGTTTAAGAAGTGCCTTGCTCCCGGGGCCCGGGTTGACACCACAGTGTCAGCCCGTGTTAGCGTCATAACCCTGGCGGAGCATGTTGCACGCGTCATCCTCATTACGCCCCCCGTCCGTCATCAACAGCCTCGCTGCTGGTGCCGGCGCCGGCTCCGGTGCCGTTGGGACGCTGTGGTCCGACCATGTTGCCCGCCGCGGGGTAGGGGGTGCCTGGGTGGGCCGGCGTAGTGGTGGTGGTGGTGGTGGAGGTGGGGGGGGGGGGATATTTCACGGGCCTCTGTTGACATTTCCTCTTCCGAGCATTTATTTACTGTGCTGAACGGAAAGGTTGCCGGGGGGGGGGGGGGGGGGGGTAGGCGAGGCGATGGACCGCCATACTGCGTTCACCACCAGCGACAGGAAATTGGCGACTCTTTTTTCACCCCCTCTTTTCTTATCCTGTTGTCTTTCTCTCTCAATCTCTCCATCGCTCCTTTTTCTCGCTCTCTCTTGCTCTCTCTGTCTCCGTCTCTCTCTCTCTTTTTCAATCTGTGCTTCCTCGGGTATTCTCTCTGAGCCATATTGTTTCCGCCGCGCTCCGCTCGCACTCTCTTCGTCTTCCCTTTATGTCTCTCTGTCTTTCTCTTCTTCATCCTCCTCCCGGCATCATCTCTTCATCCTCTGCCCCCTCTCATCTTCTTCTTCATCTTCCTCTGGGCGGTAAACAGCCGACCCTTGGTGTGCCAGCTCAGCGGTGTGTACCGCGACATGAGCTCACCGTTCTGCAACGGTGCACTGCAAATACACCACTGCCTTTTGCCTTTCTTTCGTCCTCCCTGCCCGCAGTGAATGTGTCGTGTTGGTGCACATCAGACCTCGCTGAATTCATTGAAACGGAGCAGGGGCAGAGTGGTGGTGGTGGTGGTGGTGGTTTCGGGGAGGAGAAGGGGGCCGGATTATACGGGCATCAAATCTAAAAAGGCAGCACATGTTGGCCCCGTCGGACAGTGGAGTCATTAATCCCCGCCGTAACCGTGATGATAAATACTGAGTCATAATGACATCTGGGCGCAGCCTTACTGATGGGGGGCTGGCGACGGTGGGGGTCCGGGGCGGATTCCCCGGACAGATGTCCAGTCAGTCAAACTCCGCCGTAGCCCACGCAAAAAACAAACTGCAGCCGACTTCCTGCTGGGATCACAAGGTCGTGGCAGCACACATGCACACGCTCGTAACCCACACGCTTATGTACACGCACATGCACACGCACGCACACAATAACCCATGCCCTTCGAACGTTCCCCCCCTCCGAGGTGTGCTGTTAAGTCCTGCCTCCTCTCTGTGGACCGCGCTGCTGATGTTCCGCTTGCCTTTTTAACTGACAGCTTGGGCCTGTGATCCTGTTGATCGGGATTCACTCTGCACGACTCCGTACGGTGGGGGGGGGGGGGGATGGATTTCACATCTCAAGGACTTCCTTCAATCACAATATACCCCTCAACTCCCCCCAACCTTGTCTCTCGCTCTCTCTCTCTCTCTCTCTCTCGCTCTGTGTGTGTCTGTGTGTGTGTGTGTTTGGGCATGTGTTGTGAGTCTCCTTTCAGTGCCGGCATATGAAAGGGAGGGGACGGAGGGAGGTGAGGGAGAGAAGGGAAGAGGGAGATGATTAGATTAGAAGAACAGGCTGGGCTTAACACTCGGCTAATGAGCACTACAAAGGATCCCAGCCTTGCACCCGGGAGGGATGAGCACGGAGTAACTGACGAAACGTGCGCCGCGGCGGTTGATTAGTGCACGTGTGTGCCCTACTGTGTGTGTGTGTGTGTGTGTGTGTGTGTGTGTGTGTGTGTGTGTGTGTGTGTGTGTGTGTGTGTGTGTGTGTGTGTGTGTGTGTGTGTGTGTGTGTGTGTGTGTATGTTTCTGGTTGAGCATTCGAATGGGCCACCGCTGTCCCTAGGCCTTTGCAGTTCTGAAAGGTAGGTTACAATCACCTTGGGCCCCCCCCCGTCCGTCCATCCGTCCGTCCGTCGCCTCTGCTTAGCTGTAGGAGCCCCTCTAATTGCTGTTGAAGGCGTGAAAAGGCAGGGCCCTCTGGTGTGAGTGTATGTCAGTGTGTGTGTGTATGCGCCTGCTTTTTGTTGAAATGCATATTTTAAACATCACCATGAGACCGTCCCGTTCAAGTGAGTTAACGTCTAACGTTACACTTTATTAATGCTTGTGGGGAAATTACATGCTCTGCACAAACGCGTCCTGCGAGGAACCGTGTCCCGCCCGCCACAAGGGGAGTGCCCGGGAACTAACCCCAGGTCTAGTGCCCGGGAACTAACCCCAGGTCTAGTGCCCGGGAACTAACCCCAGGTCTAGTTGCCCGGGAACTAACCCCAGGTCTAGTGCCCGGGAACTAACCCCAGGTCTAGTGCCCGGGAACTAACCCCAGGTCTATTGACCGGGAACTAACCCCAGGTTTATTGACCGGGAACTAAGCCCAGGTCTATTGCCCGGGAACTAACCCCAGGTCTAGTGCCCGGGAACTCACCCCAGGTCTAGTGCCCGGGAACTAACCCCAGGTGTAGTGCCCGGTAACTAACTGTGAGCATTGCAACATTGCAGCTGTGTTCACTTGCATGTTTGTCATGTGGTGTGGGAGTTGAACCCAGCACAGGGATTGAGCACAGTGAGAACATACAATAAATACACAGAACGGTCCCGAATCCCGGGTTTTGAACCCTTCTTGGGGTGGGGCAGCAGTCCTGCTACCTCCTTCTGGCAGTGAAGGAAAAACAATTATTCAAGGACAAATCAGCTCTCCGAGGGAGGGACTTTCAGTTCACCATGAACACAGAGCGGCAAATTAGAAAAACAATGAGGGCGAAAGTGTAGCAATTAAAATGTGATAACAATGTTAAAATAGGAATAGAAATCTGAATGTGGGGTCTTTACTTTAACCAGATTCAAAAGAAAAGCACAGAGAGCACAACCATCAGAGATTTTTTTTTAACAAGAAAGGGCTGTGGCCATGTTTGTTAATAAATTAATATCACAAGCACTATTCACTAGCGCTATTCACTTCCGTTCGACTGTGGCCAACACCACAAAATGGTGCCAGGAATCCTGTGATTTCCTGTATGAATACAGAGTTCCCAGGAGTGTTTGATGATTTGTAGAATAAATCATACACGCTGTTTTTTGTTCCTGCTTCATTTTGATGCGGTTATGACTAGACCCACCTGGGACGCGACCGTGATCTCTGCCCGGCGCTTCTCATCCTGCGCCTCCGCTGGAACAATTTAAAAAAAGGAGTGTGTCTTCCCAAAGCAACGTTATCGACAGCACAACAAGAGAAACAAATCCCACACCTGAACTAATTTCACCTGTTGCTCTTTGAAGGCTGTGCCAGGCACCACTGGCAAACTGTGAAGTCAGACTACGGGCGAACCCATCTGCTTTGGATGACGGTCCTCCACAGGCTGAGGGATGTAATATCTGTTGTAGGGTTGGATCTGGCCAGCTCATCCTGCGGCGATGCCGGCAGGCTCCATCTGTGCGAGGTCCACTGTGACCACCTAGGTCTAGCCCCTCACCTGTCCCCTGGATGGATGCTGCCATCAGCCCATAGCCAGGCACACCATCGGTCTCTGTGTCTCACGCCTTTGACTGCTCGGGACTGGAATCCCCGCTGTCCACACTACAGCCTACCTGTAGGTATCCCTGAGCAAGATGCCCTCACCACGAACCTGCGCTGACTTAAAATACTATTTACCCGTGTACCGACACCGGGTACAAACTGTAGGACAGCATAACTACAGGACAACATAAAAAAATAAATAAAAGGAAAAACACCAGAAAATTGGTTTTGAATAGCTGTGGAAGAAGATATCCAGAACAACATGAGGGTATTAGGGAGCATCTGCTAGATCTAACTGACCACCCCCCTCCCTGGTACAGCACCAGTCCCCCCCAACCCAACAGCTCACTTGAGCTTCATTAGTTTCCATGGTTTCCTTTGGATTGTTCCCGCCAACAAATAGCAAAATATTGTTATTGTGTACTAATGACTCCAGATGTCTGTGATTTCAGATGTCGCCTTCGTTTTCGGGCCCTCGCTCTCGCGCTCGCTCTTTCTCTCTCTCTCTCTCTCTCTCTCTCTCTCTCTCTCTCTCTCTCTCTCTCTCTCTCTCTCTCTCTCTCTCTCTCTCTCTCTCTCTCTCTCTCTCTCTCTCTCTCTCTCTCTCTCTCTCTCTCTCTCTCTCTCTCTCTCTCTCTCTCTCTCTCTCTCTCTCTCTCTCTCGTGCGTGCGCGTGCACGTTCCTGGGTTTTTCTGTGCACGTGGGAGGTATGGCGGCTCTGGTGTCTGAGGTCGGCTGACCTGTGGGGTGTGTGTGTGTGTGTGGAGACAAACACTCTTTATATCTTCCCCCTTCTCGTTTCACGCTGGCATTGACGCCGGCTTCATCACGCTCCTCAGTCAAGTACAACGTGTTGGGAAGGGAGATGATGGGGGTCTTATGTAACCAGTCCTGTCCAAACATCTAAGGGAACGTCTGTTTTGAAAGTAGGCCAGTAAAATAATTACTCAGAAGAATAAATTGGAATAAAATAGACGAGGAAACGCGAGTGGAAGAAAAGGGAGGGGGCGGGGGGGGTTTAGGAGGAAAGAGGGAAAAAAAGACATATCCACAGAGGATGTGCTTGGCAGTTAATACACATACTCATTTATAAATAGATCTCTCTCTTACCCGTCACGCTGGCCTTCGTCCACACGAGGGCCGGACGCGTTTGACATTTGAAGAGCAGCCACTCGCCAAGGCATCTGCTCAGCGTGAACTCTGGGTCTGATCGGGACGTGCCGGAGATGGGGGGGGGGGGATGCGGCGGCAGAACTAATGTTTTTTACGCAACCGCGCAAAGTCCCGTTAAAAGGGGTTTATGCGTGATGAGGCTGGGCTATGACACTGCAGGCCCCTTCTTCTGGCCTCGGTTGAAACCAGTTGTTTTGTTTCTCTGTTTGGAACAGATGCACTGTGAGGAACAACAGTGCTGCGGTCGGTGCAACAGGAAGTAGAAGAATTGGAGGGACCTAGGGAATGGCAGCTTTGTTATGCTAATTGAGGACCATGTTTTTCCCAGGAATGATCATTGTGTTTTGATTGATCACCTCCAGTCAGAATGACCAATATCATGTGCATGGAACAAACTGATAGCATGCCTTTATGTAGTGAGCTCATGGTATTTATCAATAATCTGTTACTAGTGTCATTGTCATCCGACTCCTTAGCCATCCTTACACCCGTTCCAATTATACCAGCTTTAGGGCTCTCTCTTAGTCTCTTGTCTATCACTCTCTGTCTCTGTATGCCTCTCTCTGCCTCTCTCAGTCTCTCTCAGTCCTTCTCTGTCCCTCTCTGTTCCTCTCTGTCCACCTCTGTCCACCTCTGTCTCTCTCTGTCTGTCTCTATAGCGCTCTGTCCCTCTCTTTCTCTCTCCGTCTCTCTCCGTCCATCTCATTCTCTTTTCCTTTATTTTACATTACTCCTCTTCATCACCCAGCACTGCGCTCACTCACCAATTTATCATTTTTTTCTGCTTTCACTCGCCCACTCGTCCACCCCCTCTCTCTCTATCTTTCCATTAATTTCAGTTGAAAAGACGCAGCTAATATTGCCTAAAGCGAACATTATTGTATTTTAGGTAAGCTGTGTCATTAATCACATGATATACAACTGCACGGAAAGCACGATGCAGGAATATGAACATTGGGGCAAGACCAGAGAAAGTACTGAGGAATGTGTGAAATTTACTGAAAAAATCTCTCTGTTCCTCTCTGATTGTCCCTCACACTCTGTTCCTCTGATTGTCTCTCATTCTCTGTTCCTTCTCTCTCTCTCTCTCTCTCTCTCTCTCCCTCTCTCTCCCCTCTCCCCTCTCCTCTCTCTCTCTCTCTCTCTCTCTCTCTCTCTCTCTCTCCCTCTCTCTCCCCTCTCCCCCCTCTCTCCTCCTCTCTCTCTCTCTCTCTCCTCTCTCTCTCTCTCTCTCTCTCTCTCTCTCTCTCTCTCTCTCTCTCCTCTCTCCTCTCTCCTCTCTCTCTCTCTCTCTCTCTCTCTCTCTTCTCTCTCCCTCCATCTCCCCAGGCTCTCCCTACAGGTCTGGACAGGAGGCGGACCTGAAGCGGGCCCTGGAGGACACGGACCCCTCCATCCCGCTGGTGTTTGTGAGTGGCAACCACGACCTGGGCAACACCCCCACCCCGGCCACCGTGCAGCAGTACTGCCAGGACTGGGGGGACGACTACTTCAGCTTCTGGGTGAGTGCCAACGCTGGGGGGCTGGTCATCTCTCAAGGCTCTAGATCGAGGGGCCCGATCTAGAGATCCAGAACCGAGTCCAAGGTACCTTGACCAATCAGGACACAGTGTTAAGCTATGCATAGCCTTGCTTTTCAGTCTCTCTTGTGACACTTTCGTTGTTTAAGAGAGACTGGAGGAAGACCCTCACAATTAGGGCTTGTCAATCGGGTGTTGCTTGAGCTTTGATTGGGCAAGATGATTGGGCGAGAAACTATGAAACGGGCAGCTCGATGGACCAATGGGTGGCTGGAACCACGAATCCGAGGGAGCTACTAAAAGCAAAAAGCAACGCATGGGTCAGAGTCGTCAGACTGAGCTATACATGACAAATGATCTCACTATGGTTCCAGGAGCGGACAAATTAACTGACTTGTGATTGGTTGAAACAGACTTGGCTCTGGTTGGATTTCTGTGGTTACCTAAAGTACAGATGTGTAGGCAGGAGCCTTTTTAAAAAGATCATGTAAACCTCTGGTCTGTCTTTAAATAAGCTACTGTGTGTTGATGAGTGAAGCTCTGTCTGGGTAGCGTTTTATGTTGATGGCCATATCCGATTGAGGGTTACGCTCCTAGGACATTTGTAGTAGAGCGAGACAGTGGGTGGTAATCAGCGATCCGAAAGATCGCTGATTATAACGCTAATTCTCAATAGTGCATACTCGCAAACATACAAAAAGCATCAAAAAGTTGCCGTGGGACGAAACCCTGGGGAAAGCACCTCGTCCCTTCTCCATAGAACCTGAATTTGAGGTTGATTTGAACTGAAACAGGGAGTTCATGTACAAAGAGAATTGGGGTGGGGGGTGGAAGTGGCGGGTGGGGGAGGTGGGTTAGTAGGTGTTTCACGTATCAAATTGAATTACTAATAATGATAGTCATAGGTACGACAAGTCTAAATCGACAAAGAGAAGGAGAAGGCATGGAAACAGATGTTTTATTGCTCATTATTAATACAATCACTGTGATTGTTATTGACGATACTTAGGGGACCTTGATTCCCTTGCAATTAGGCCATGATTAGCAGCTGATATATTTTCAATCCCTGCTACTTTTATCCAAGAGATGCGTTCAAAGGCAGCAGGTGTAATGCGGTGGATGTGTGTAAACCCCCATAAAGACTATCATTTGAAATCCATCCTCCCCACTGTCACCGCTACAATTAAACGTCAGAGTAAAAGGCTGTAAACTTGAATCAGCGTTTCTGCGGCTGCCTCCGCTAACTCCGGTTTGATTTGCGTGCGGGGCCGTCCCAGGTGGGTGGAGTCCTTTGCCTGGTGCTGAACTCCCAGTTATTCTATGACGCCTCGCTCTGCCCCGCGCTGAAGGAGGCCCAGGACGTGTGGCTGAACCAACAGCTACACAACTGCTTGGAGGTGAGCTGCTCCAATATTTTTCACCCCATTTTGTTCAGTTTCCTTCTGTTTTAATACATAGCTTTTTTTTTTTTTACTTTATTGTTGTTGGTTGTCGGGACAAAATTAAACAACATTATACATTTTATGTTCCATTATGAATTTTTGCTGTTTTCAACATTTTGTTGAAAAAGATTTTATATTTTGGATTCAGACTCTCGAGACACTTCATCTCAGGGGACTTTCAGGGGATGTGAGGCTGAGAGCAACTACGGTTTCAGGGTTTTATTTTTAATTTTAAGTACTTTTGAGTCAGCGCTTACAATATAAAGAGGGGAGCCACTTAAAGTGTTTCTGGAAGAGACCGGTTGTTCGAGTGCTTTATGATTGTTGAAAGGAACGATTTATATATATATAGACATGAAGCTGAAGCAAAAAACAGGGAGGTAATACTGAGTGCAGGCTCTCAGATTTTCCATAAACCGAGAAAGGATCATTTCGACACATTTGGGTGACACCGGCTGAAGGGAGGTCCACAATGAGAGACGGAAGGGCAGGGCGGGCTGATTTATGAAGGTGCTCAGGAGGTGAGATGTAATGTGGCTCAGGGGGTCCGGAGGACACTTGTGTCTTGTGTTCAGATAATGGCCGACTTGTGTCCTGGCACCACATCACGTAGCAATTCAATTTCCTGTTTGTCCGTTCTGAGATCTGCCCATCAATCAGCTGTCTGTCTGTGTGCGTCGCTACGTGTGTGTGTGTGTGTGTGTGTGTGTGTGTGTGTGTGTGTGTGTGTGTGTGTGTGTGTGTGTGTGTGTGTGTGTGTGTGTGGGTGTGCATTCGTTCACCCACACACACGCGTTTTTGTACCTGTGTGTGTGTGTGTGTGTGCGTGTGTGTGCGTGCGATTGCGTGTGTGTTCTCAGGAGCCCCGGCCTAAGCACGTCCTGGTGTTCCAGCACATCCCTCTGTACCTGAAGACCCCCGACGAGGACGACGACTACTTCAACCTGCACAAGGACGTCAGGCCCCGCCTCCTGGAGAAGTTCAAGGCAGCAGGTAAAGAGCGTTTAATTACACCAATCACACGGCGGATAATGATTATACCTGTTCAGGTGATATGGGACACGGCTCCCAAGTTTGTTAAGCTCTATCTGGTTTTCTGCATTCCTTTGCAACATTTCTTCACTGTAAGCCGTCTGGCAAATGAAAAAAATGTAATATATTTTTTGGGATTTGATGTGACATGAGGATGACCCATGTGTTTATTAAGCTAATGCAGTCTTGACTTAAAAAATTATAAATATAGATTCAGACTGCCGGAAGACATCCCCGCTGCTCTCCATGCTAATTAATTTAGTCTGCTCTCCCGTGGCCTACACCTCTCCCCCTGAATCTCGCCCCGGGGCTGCAAACAGAGGATGTCAGGAATCCTTTGTCAAACCCAAGGATAACCCAAACCCAGGCCCGGCTGAAACTCCATCTTAAAAGCCTGCTCTTGTGGCGGGGGCCGACAGGATTAGCGTGCCATTAGCCTTAGCAACAGGGGCCAGCGTGCTCATGAGAGCGCCCTAATTAAATTAATCGACTCGCCGCCCCGCACTCTATCCGGTACGACTCTTCACAATCACAGCCCATTGTCACGGGCTTACGGGCCGGGCTGAAACAAGAGGTGTAGGGTAGGGTAACTCCTTCTCTCTCGCTCGCTCTCACTCTCGCTCTCTCTCTCGCTCTCTCTCGCTCTCTCTCTCTCTCTCTCTCTCTCTCTCTCTCTCTCTCTCTCTCTCTCTCTCTCTCTCTCTCTCTCTCTCTCTCTCTGCTCTCTCTCTCTCTCTCTCTCTCTCTCTCTCTCTCTCTCTCTCTCTCTCTCGCTCTCGCTCGCTCTCTCTCTCTCTCTCTCTCTCTCTCTCTCTCTCTCTCTCTCTCTCTCTCTCGCTCTCTCTCTCTCTCTCTCTCTCTCTCTCTCTCTCTCTCTCTCTCTCTCTCTCTCTCTCTGTGTTCTGTCCATGCTTCTCAGTCCAAGCTTTAAGGTGATCGAAGGTGAAGCTCTTAAGGGGGATGCCGTGTATTTAATTAAGGGGGGCAGAATAGTCTAGCGGTGAGCTGTTTGACTCCCCCAGTCCAAAAGGTGCCATTTTTGAACCCCAAATGAGCGCAATCTACCTGTAAGGCATCCTTGAGCAAGATGCCCTAGCCTCTAGCCTGCTCATTCATGTCATGTGAGGAAAATCACACCCTTTGGATCAAATGGTTGGCTAGATAATACATTTAACCCCCAGTTAATCTGGAAGGGTCATCTTCGTATGGGAAACATTTAATCATATTTCTGGTCCTTTGACCTCCCTATGTATATTTTTTATTTTTACTTAATCTTGTTCTTGTTCCTGTTCTTTTTCTTTTTCTTCTTCTTCTTCTTCTTCTTCTTCTTCTTCTTCTTCTTCTTCTTCTTCTTCTTCTTCTTCTTCTTCTTCTTCTTCTTCTTCTTCTTCTTCTTCTTCTTCTTCTTCTTCTTCTTCTTCTTCTTCTTCTTCTCTCTATCTCACGTAATGGGTGATCTATCCCTTTGGGGGAACAAGAAAGCGAGGCATGCCTCTGTTCCTTTGACATGTGGTGGGGTAGTGTGTGTGTGTGTGTGTGTGGGGGCGGGGGGGGGAGAGTGTGGACACATCAGCGCTTGGTGTTAATGTATGTACAGGGAGGTGGGGGCCTCCTTTGCCTTTGTTATTTTCCGTTGCCCCTTTCTTTTCCCCCTCTACACTTTTGTTCACACTTCTCTGTGGCCCTTATGGATTCAGAGTACATACGGGGCGTGCACACGGTCATTCATTATTGACGGCGGACATGTTCTAAAGCAATGCAGACACTGGTTCCCAGGCTGACATGTACAGTAAGGGTAATTGTATCAGATGTAGGGTTTGTGTCTGTGTGTGTGTGTGCGTGCATTTGTGTGTGCATGTATGAAGAGAGAGAGAGAGAGTGTGTGTGTGTGTGTGTGTGTGTGTGTGTGTGTGTGTGTGTGTGTGTGTGTGTGTGTGTGTGTGTGTGTGTGTGTGTGTATGTGTGAAGAGTGTATATGAACGTGTGTGCTTGAGAGAGAGAGCGAGGGAGTGTGCGTCTGTATCCATGCGTGTGTGTGCAGGGAGTGAGGGGGCTTTGATTGAGGGCGGAGGTGTGTTTAATGTTTCCCCTATCATCCTCTCTCTCTCTCTCTCTCTCTGGGGAGCAGAGCTCAACACCCTTGTAGCCATGGCCTCTGGTCCCCCGCTGCCACTGACACGTGTCAGTATAGGGGCCATAACGAGAGGCCCCTGGGCTGTTTGCAGCGTCCCCTGGAAGGATGAGAGGAACAGTCAGCAATTGAGAAAAGATTTGTCAAGATGGATGAAGCAGGAGGCTGTAGGGTGACTTTAGTTCAGCCGAGACTTTTAAGGATAACTTTTTCTTTACTGCATAGTTAGTTGGCTAGCATGCTGCCCCTGTGGCTGGAAAGTGAGGCCGTTTCGACAAGGACTAGGTCGATCCGTTTGTTTGACCTAAAACGAGAAACTTTTTATTCAACAACTATGGAACAACTATATTTTTTGATTTTTATCCAAAAAGGCCTAATCATTATACCGCATAATAAAGATAATGAAAAGCTTCATGAATTAAAGAACAGTTCATTTCTTTAATTCATTATCCAGTGACTCTTTCACTTGATTCATGACATAGTCATAACCCAAATCCTAGAGGATGTTTAGTATCCTCTCCTAATGATACTGTATGTTAACATAATCAATGATCCATAGATCCTCAGGTGCTGTATTCCAGAAACCATAATCAATTGACTCTGGATCTTGCTCCTCTGTTATCTTCGTCCAACCAAGCAATACATAAAAAGGAGCAGGCACCAATTGAATGTGTATTTACTTTTTATGCGTTTCACTAATTGAATGAAGGTCCTAACATCTCATTATGAACTCGCAGCTAAACTGACAACACAAATATTTTTAGGCCCGGGAGTTAGCACACACACACCCCCTACCCCCAAGTGTCTAGCAGAAGTCAAATTAAAGTCAGCGCTTTTTGCGTTTGGGCCTTGAAACATTCAACTGCAGTTATATATGTATTTATATTTTGACATACAAACACACAAACACGTACCACGCATACACACATACATACTCCTACATCCACACCGACAATATTTATAGCGGTTGCTCTGTGGAAGGCAGCTCTGTAGTGTATAAATGGGTTTTCCCGCTGTCGTCCATGTTTTGGTGCACAGTAGGCCTGAGATGTATGGAGCTCCTCGTGCTAACGCAACATGTCACCGCAGGGCTGACAAGCGGCTCGGTCTTTTTCTTTTTAAAGAACACAAACACAAATGAGAGAGGTTGTGTGTGTGTGTAGCGCATGGCAGAAGCGCACAAAAAGGAAAGGGATGTAGAGAGACAGTGTACAGAACGTTCTATTATGGTCTGTAGTCCATTTAGCTGACAATGGGTGATGGTAACTGTGTGCCAATTGTGGTCACGTTTATGTGGGAAATATGCATATCTATGATGTCTCAACATATGCAAGAATTAAATTCAACATCGTCTTCATTTATTCGTTTTCGGCAGATTTTGCTTATTCTCCTCAATCTTATGTCATGTTGGTCTCGATTTAATTTTGACTAGTGTCTTGCACTTCAGCTGCGATGCCTTCATTTCTTGTATTGGAATCGCTTTCACATATTGAAACGTATTTTGTCAGACACTCAAAGTGCTTTTAGTACTTCTGTAAAACCCAACCATGAATTCAGTGTGAACCATCAATATAAAGGTTGAACCTGATTTGAGAGGCCGGCTCCAGTCGTCCATCTTACCCCAGTGCTCCCATCAGAAGAGCGGCTGTGCACCAGGGCAGGCCCCGGGCAGCAGCTGGCTGCAGCTCTCTCCGCTCTGCCTTTAAGCTTCTCGTTAGGGTGTCAGGTGGTTGTGAGACTTCTCCTGGCATCAAACCCTCACTCATCGCCGTACCCGCGGGCAAGCCAGGCCCCGTCTTGCACTCCGGTGTCCGCTGAGATGATTGATTTTTTTGTTGTTCGTGAAATGTATTCCTCCGTGTTATTCTACTTGGGCTGCCGAACTCTGCAGTGTGAGGGCGGTTTGGTACAGTGTTCTGTCAGGCAGGTATCTGAGCCCGGCCCGACTCCACGTCTCCCAGGGAGGTACACCGTGCCCTGTCCCCCTGCCTGCCCCCCTACTCACCCCCCTACTCACCCCCCTACTCACCCCCTGACTGGCAGCATCGGATGAGAACGGAGAGCACTGAATTGAACCTTGCATTGAATTTTTCCACACCGAAGACATTTTCCAACCACTTATTTCTGTCTATAGGGGTGTGTGTGTGGGTTGTGTGTGTGTGTGTGTTGTGGTGTGTTTGGTGTGTGTGTGTGTGTGTGTGTGTGTGTGTGTGTGTGTGTGTGTGTGTGTGTGTGTGTGTGTGTGTGTGTGTGTGGTGTTGTTTTGACATTATTATGTGAGGCTGTGTCTTAATGCATGGCTTACTTGGGGAATAGACATGTTATCACCGCACAGCAGCTGCACATGGGGCTCGTGGCCCAGTGATACCCCCCCCCCCCACCCTGACCCCTATCCCCCCCTGTCACTTGAATCACAGAGGACCAATTTACAGTTGATAGCGATGATATCCTATTGGATTACCAAAAGTAATTCTTATTATAAGGTATTCACAGTGTAACTGTGGATTCGGAGCACAAGAATTAGAATTGTGTTTTTCTTATGTCTTTCTTGCTCAATGTCTCAACATGCGTTCAGCGTAATCACATTGATTTGATGCTCTCTAACCATACTAATAGAGCTCTGCTTCACTAGTTGCCATGCCAACACACACTTCAACCCGAGAGCCAGTTATCCCTGTTTTGTTTTTTTTGCCTTCTCACATTTATGTAATTTTTTGTTTTGTGTTTGCTCGATACTTGGTGAGGGTACACCCCACTGTGGAACACCCTAGTCTTCCGACCGTTGTCTTGTTTATTTTATTTTTTACAATATATTTTTGCGTTTTTTATGCTTTATTCATGACAGATACAGTCAGAGTTTATCAGGAAGGTATGGGAGAGAGAGAGAAGGGAGGACATGCAGCAAGGGGGATGCCCTTACCGCTGTCTTCTGACAAATGTCATTCATCACTGTCTGCTCAAGCAGTGCATGTGCTGATGGTGCTGCATTTACATTTATACTACATTTACATTTACATTTACATTTAGGGCATTTAGCAGACGCTTTTATCCGAAGCGACTTACAATAAGTACATTTGTCATAAGAAGTGCAACAATATATCGCTATCGGTACAGTAAGGATGTTCATAGAACCAAGTGCAAGTACAACAATCCCTGGGCTAACCAATTCCCCGTGTTACAGCAATGATAGCATACTACTCAGTGATAGATTCTCGCATTCCATGAAGAGACACACATACAGGCTCACCATCGTCCACTCTAGTGGCAGTGTAAGCAGTGTTTTTGATCTTCTGGTAGAGAGGCACTCCAGCAGAAGCGGAGAGGTACCTCTAGGTTTTGCGCTCTGCGGAGTACAGGCATGCAGCCATGTGAATCATCTCAGCGAGGGGTTTGTGAGGAAGCAAGCGGCTCCCCAGGAATGATCCTTCAACAAGCACTTCTGGTCTTCAGCCTGATGGAGGAGAGTAATTAACCCCTCTCACTACCCAACGGCTTCTCCCCGTCACCACCTCCTCCCGTACTGCTACCACCACCCCCCTCCACCATCACCCCACAACAGCCATGATCCGTGCAGCCTCCACACATTCACACACTACACACCCACACACGCACACGCACACACACACACACACCCACACACACACACACACACACACACACACACACACACACACACACACACACACACACACACACACACACACACACACACACACACACACACACACACACACACACGGCTGTATGCATGTATTTTCCCATATGTACCTGCTTCGTCTGCAGGTCGAGCGGGTTGAGAGCGGGTTGAGAGCGGGTTGAGAGCGGGTTGAGAGCAGGTTGAGAGCAGGTTGAGAGCGGGTTGGCTGGTAACCGGAAGGTTGCTAGTTCGACCCCTGGCCTCTATGAGTATCGAGGTGTCCCTGAGCAAGACACCTCACCCTAACTACTCCTGACGAGCTTGCGGGCACTGTGCCTGGTTGACACCGCCGTTGGTGTGTGAATGTATGCATGAATGGTTGAATCTTGTATTCTGGATGTAATATTGTGAAGCGCTTTGAGTGGCCACTGGTTTGAAAAGCTCTATATATGTGCAGTCCATTTACTATGTACGACGCACACGACACACGCACGCGCACACACACACACACCACGCACGCACACACACACACACAGCACGCACGACACGCACGCACGCACACACACACACACACACACACACACACACACACACACACACACACACACACACACACACACACACACACACACACACACACACACACACACACCACACACACACACACACACACACACACACATATATATATATATACACACACTACACACACATACCACACACACACACACACACACACACACACACACACACTACATGGGCATCCATGTAGGTTGCTGCTTGCAGTTAGGAGATCGGTCCCATATGGTCACCATGTTCTGTTGCAATGAACGCAAACGACGCGTGACCTATATTACGCAGAAGGTGTATACGTTAACGTGAGCTTGTGTCTGTGTGAGTGAGTCTGTCTCACTCAAATAGACATATGCTCGCACACCCAGACACATCACTCTCTCACACACACTCATTATGTCATTACGCACGCACGCACGCACGCACGCACGCACGCACGCACGCACGCACGCACGCACGCACGCACATGCACGCACGCACGCACGCACGCACGCACGCACGCACGCACGCACGCACGCACGCACGCACGCAAGCACGCACAGACAGAGTCACACATTCAAATTTTGCCACTCTCGGCTAACCTTGGGTAACATCCAAACCCACGTTAGAGAAATGAACACTGACTGCTAGGTGAGAGGGAACACAGCGGGAGACACAGCATGGCCAGCGGCCCTGAGTTGTATGTTGCTAATTAGAGGCAAAGTAAGTACTGATCCTCAGCCTGCTCCGTGTTCCTCCTCCTGCTCTCTCATTATCTTATTCTCTCTCTCTCTCTCTTGTCACTTTCTGTTTCTGTTTTATTGTTTCTGTTTCATTCACTCTCGATTTCGATCTCTCTCGCTCCAGCTTTTCTTTCATGCACTCTCTCCCTTATTCACTATATACCTTCTCTCTCTCTCTCTCTCTCTCTCTCTCTCTCTCTCTCTCTCTCTCTCTTCTCTCTCTCTCTCTCTCTCTCTCTCTCTCTTCACTCTCTCTCTCTCTCTCTCTCTCTCTCTCTCTCTCTCTCTCTCTCTCTCTCTCTCTCTCTCTGTGTGTGTGTTGCCACTGGTCCTCTGCATCAGCAGCGCAGGGAGCTCCAGTGTTCCCAGCTGAAGACACATTCATCACCCAGGGGGGGGATGTGATAAGAGGGCACAGCTAAGCCTTTAACCCCATTGTTTTAATGATGAGGAGGATGAATAATGCTCTCCATTTTCTCTTTATCTCTCCGTCTCGCTCTCTCTCTCTTCCATATATCTGTGTTCTTTCTGTCTCGCTCACCCTCCGTCTCTCTTGCACTTTTTCTCTCATTTCCTATCTCACTCTAACTATCGCCATCTCCTGGTGCTCTCTCTCTCTTTTGTTCTGTCTCGTGTTTTTCTTTACCTTTTCCCCTTTTCTCTTTCTCGCTCTCTCTCCGTCTCTCTCTCTCTCTCCATCTCTCTCTCCGTCTCTCTCTCTCTCTCCATCTCTCTCTCCGTCTCTCTCTCTCTCTCCATCTCTCTCTCTCTCCGTCTCTCTCTCTCTCTCCATCTCTCTCTCTGTCTCTCTGTCTCTGTCTTCTTTTAAAGTCAGCTAAATACAGAGATTTTTACTTCATCGCTTTGAATGCTATATGGGAGATTACCTAAGCAGTGGTGCAGTAGGTCATTCTAAGAGGTGCACACCATGTAGACTCCATTTTCTCACTCCATCTCCCTCTTGTTCCGTTGTCTCGTTTCCCGTGGTCGTGCACCCAATCTTTCATCTTTGATGTCTCTTCACCTCTACCTGTCTCCTTCCTCAAATCATTCTCTCTCTGGCTGTCTGTGTCTCTCTCCCGATCAACTAATGGGAGGAAGTGATGGATATGCTTGTTCACAAACACCATCGCCTTGGACAGACGGTGTCAGGCTTTACACTCAGAGTATGTTTGGGTGTTTTGTGTGTTTTGGTGTTTTGTATTTGCATGTATGTGTGTGCGCGTGTTTGGGTGTTTTGTTTTGCATGTGTGTGTGTTTTGGTATTGCTCTCCGCCTGTGTGTTTGTGAGGGGTTTGGCCAACGTCCATATTAAATCAGTGTAATTGAGTGAGAAACTGTAAAGGGTCAGGCCAGTGGCCTGTTGACATATCATTACCGTCCAATGGACATCCATAAAAAAACATTATCTTTCATTACTGTCACTGTGGGTCTTGGCCCTTGCCACAAACGTAACCGCCTACTGTAACATGTTGAGGAACCCTCTGAACTCTGAACGTTGTAGAACAGCGTTCAGAGAGACTCATCCCCGTCATTGGGGGAAGTGCTGTCATTTTGGCCTGTTAGGCTTATTTATTATTCACTGATAGTCTCAACAGCTGAGTCCTAGGCTGGCTGAGACCACAAGTTCGGTGGAACCACACTGACAAATACAGTGTGGTGTGGATGGATCCCTTCATCCGAGGGGTGATGGCAAGATGGCAAATGCAATCCTAATCCGTCCCTCCGTCCACTAGTGGCGTGTGACATTTAATTAGTGTTTTTTTGTACATCTACCATATGGGTGTCAGAACGTGCCCTATTTGCGTACTTGCTTATCTTGGCGGGTGCGTCTTCTTTCTGTCATCAGGCATTTGTGTGTATCCATCATCTGCTAACATGTCAGGGAGTATATGGTTGTGTGTGTCTATGTTTGTGTGTGTGTGTGTGTGTGTGTGTGTCTGTGGACCGTTACACACAGTGCGCACTGCGCAAAGTGTGTCTATGTTCTATGATATATGGGGTTGTCCAGTCACTTGAGAGAAGAGAGATTTTTCTACTTTAGTCTGTTTGCGTGTTTATTTGTTTATTTGTTATTTGTGTTTATCTGTTTGGGTAACCATGTAAGTCTCTAGGCATGTAAGTGAGGGTATGTAACCTGTGTGTGTGTGTGTGTGTGTGTGTGTGTGTGTGTGTGTGTGTGTGTGTGTGTGTGTGTGTGTGTGTGTGTGTGTGTGTGTGTGTGTGTGTGTGTGTGTGTGTGTGTGTGTGTGTCTTGAGGCCATGTGAGGAAGGGGAGGGGGAGGAGGGGAGGAGGGGGGAGGAGGTGGAGGGGAGGGTGGAGGAGGGGGGAGGGGGTGATGGGAGCCGTGGGGTGGGTCTTGACTGACTGGTAAGGCTGATTTATGGGGTGCCGGGGCCGGGAGAGGCCACTCCCCGCTACATCATCCTGGATCTCTCTGTCATGCAAATTATCCAGCGGCAGCATTCATGATGAATTATTTCCCCAGTCCTGCTCTTTTAATGACAGCCTGCGTGCAACACATGCACGTACACACACACACACACACACACACACACACACACACACACACACACACACACACACACACACACACACACACACACACACACACACACACACACACACACACACACACAGCACTGAGAGACACACACATACACACACACACGCAGTGAGAGACACACACACACACACACACACACACACACACACACACACACACACACACACACACACACACACACACACACACACACACACACACATGCACAGCATTGACACACACACACACTCACACACACACGTAGGCAACATGCACTGCACACATTCATTCATTTTCATACAAATCCCCCATCTCCGTCAGATGTGCAGATGACAG
>OLKM01000405.1:92500-115000 GCA_900291075.1 Melanogrammus aeglefinus | reverse complement strand
CTGAATAAAGCGTTAACTCATATCTTACAGGCTATCAGCCGCTTAATTTGTATACACTTGTATTTCGTTTCTTCTAGTTCTATTTTTATCTCTAGAAAAATGACAGAGGTCCGGACCTTGTGACCTGATAGCTGACTCTGGGCATGCTTGAGATCTCTAATGGTAGCTCCCTCTCTGCCTGGCGCCAGGGCAGTGACGATGGGGGGCTGCACACAGCGTGCAAACACGCCAGTGAGTCAAACACTCCACCATCCCCGCAAAACCTCCACAAACCGTCAGAACTTCCCCAGCCCCCTTCTGCCCCCCCATGCCATGGGGGGGCTCTTATTGGCAGAGCAGGGTCTGACAGGGGTGGGGGGTCTAATCAGCGGAGAGCCTGTGTGACGTCCATTTTCTTCTGCCCAGCTAAGGCGGAAGGGACTTTGTGTGGTTTATCTTCTCCTAACCTTTCGCTTGGCTTTTGGGGATTTTTTTCCACAATGGAGCTAAAACTTCCATCAAATACCAACATTTTGTAATTCGCTGAAACCTCTATACTTGATTATATATTGGTTGTTTGTAATCAAGGTCGCAGAGAACCACTTGCGGATTAGTTACGCGCACACACACGCGCGCGCCACGCACGCACGCACACGCATACACGTTGAACAAGGGCGTGCTCATACAGTCATTATTTTTAAGTCACAGATTTAAAATGTCCATGTAAATCCTCGTCCATCAAGGCTGTTGTGTCCGGTACACCCGATCCGTGAGCAGAATCAAACACAGGGCCATGTCTCATACCTAGGAGGCCGCTTGGCCTCGCCCACCTCCCCTTCAACTCAAACAAACTAGCAGCAGCAACAACAACAACCTCAGCACCTAATGGGGCGCCCTGTGGCTTACCTGGGAGCCCGCATACTATCAGGGCTTAGTCTTTACGGGACCTAGCCTGGGCCCTTGGCCGCAGGTCATCTGATTCCCCCCCCCGCTCTCTCTCTGTCCTGCTGTTCCTGTCAATCTACACTGTGCTGTATAATATAGCAAAATATAAATACAAAAAAATTGAGAACCACAGAGGCTCATTTGTATGATTCCCACAAGTGTACATACACACGCACACAAAAGTGGCCACCACACACACACACACACACACACACACACACACACACACACACACACACACACACACACACACACACACACACACACACACACACACACACACGCACACACACGCACGCACACACGCTCAAATTAATGCACACACAGAAATAACACATACACACACACACCTACCCCAACTTCTTTTGCACGATTCACAGCCATGACAGCTGTGGCCTAATGATGAATCCCTGGGCCTATAGATGCTAACCGGAGGCTAGCCAGGTATGGACTACACCACTCTGCAGGCTTACATTAGCAGGGTGGATGGTGGCTTCCACACCAGATTTACATGCATTTCCTGCGAGGGGATTCTGAGGGGCATGACGCTGTAATGGTTATCTCTCAGAGAGAAGATACTCAGCTCCTACCCCTCATGTCTGTAGCCTAACACACTCACAAAACTGCCTAGTGCTTAATGAAATGCATCTCAATTAATTGTAAGTTGATCAAAGTGTTGACGAGACATTCATTAAAATGTAATTGATTTCATGATTTTTGAAGTGAAAGGTTGCAGAATTCCAAGCCAAAGGTGAGCCATAAAAGTGAATGTTGATGCGTGGCTAGTGAGTTCTGTGATATCTTTGACTTTCATGTGATATGTAAATGGCTGCGGTAAGATTTCCCCTTGGCTACCATGGTAAGGTGGCTCAACACGAGAGCTAAGCAGCAACAGAAGCTGGGAATGGTGGGAATTAATCAATTAATGTAAATCGTACAAGGCTCTTCCCGCATTTACTCAAAAATATGTTTAGAAATATGCATAACTGAATAAATCCACTCATTCATACTAGAGTCAGTCTGGAGATGGTTGGTATGTTATTAATTAATGCACATTGCAATTTGTCATACAGACCAACGACAATTGAGCAGGGCTCGAATTAAAAGATGAACGGCATTCCGGGTAACCAATCGGCATAGCTAGATTCATGAGGGGGACAAAAACAGCTTTTTGAAGAATTATTGGTATGGTGCGTGCACCCAGATTGTGGTTGTCCGTTATGAACCAGCACTGGAGGTCCACAACCGCTCTGGAAAGAACCAAGGGCACGGCGAGCATTGCCAACAACATTAACTTTAAATTGGATGGACAATTATATTTCCCCAGGACCACCCCCCAGTCCAGAGTTTAGATTGCAAATTAATTCCGCCCTGAACTGACCCCAGCGTTAAGTCCCTGCTCCTCACTTTAGATTCATTATGCTCTTAGCTTTCAGCAGGTGCCCCCGTTGTTCCTCTGCAATGTACACCATTAATATCAATTGGAGTGAAAACACTCATCTGGGGGCCGTGTAATTAAAATGGCGGCAGCGATGTGGAATTGATGATTCATAGGAAAATCTGCTATGCTAATAGAGAAGTGACGCTAAAGCACGGGGGGGGGGGGGGGGGATAGCGTCCACAAGAGATCGTCCCGGAGGGAAGGCCCTTGTTCTCGCAAGTTTCCGGGGCAGGCGGGGGGCTCTAGCGGGGGGTTTCTCTATAGCAGGGGCCTCCAGTGGGGTTCTCCAGCTGGGTGCAATGCTGTGATGCAGGCTTTCCTTTTCTTCTCATCGCAAACTTTTGTGTTTTTCATGCTGGTTTTGGCTCGGCGTTTTCTCTGGAGAGGGAATCGGAAAGCAGGCAGACTTTCCCCGCCTCGCAAATAATTACAAAGAACACCTGAATTCCTCTGCCAAAGCCTGCAGTAGAACAACACCTTTTTTATACCTCTTTCCCTTTTTGACAAGCAGGAATACATACATGTGTGCTGCCAACTGCATCGTCAGACCTTGGGGATTCTGGAAAGCGCATGGATTCACATTCAAACGATTATGCATGTGTGAGTGTGCACGTTTATATGCGTGTGTGTGTGTGTATGCGTGCGTGTGTGTGTGTTTGATTGTGCGCCTTTGTGTGTGTGTGTGTTTGCGGGTGTGAGTGTGACGTCTGTGCGTGTGTGTATTTGTGTGCGTACACGTGTGCGCGCGTGTGTGCAGTGCAAATGCTTCAGAGCTCCGACAGCGCCTGACTACCCTCCAGCAGAAAGTGTGCACGACTACAAAACAGTCAGTTCTCCCTCCAGCCTCTGCTCATTCATTGTGATGCTCGCTAGCCAATCAGTCTGAGTGTGTAATCACTGGGATGGAGCAGCTCTGAATCACGGCTGTAGGGTGAGGCTGGGACCAAACCGTGTCGCTGATAATGTGGACTGTAATCTAAAATAAAATGGGGTCAAAGTTTGTTCAGGTTTTCTCTCTCTCTCTCTCTCTCTCTCTCTCTCTCTCTCTCTCTCTCTCTCTCTCTCTCTCTCTCTCTAAACAGCGTGACAGTACATATTGAATATGTATAGCGATTCGGTAAATATTGCAGTACGCAATCTCTCTCTCTCTCTCTCTAAACAGCGTGACAGTACATATTGAATATGTATAGCGATTCGGTAAATATTGCAGTACGCAATGCCGAAGCTGTGCATGGTTAAGCCTTGGCGTTCGGTTCTACCAATATTTCTTAAATCAATATTCTGTTCAAAGAGAACAGTGGAGGCTTCTCTAGTGAGGAGAGAGAGCAAGATCCTCCTTAACATTGTTGAGAATAAAAATATATAGATTGACGTTGACCAGACTACTGTAATGAATTAATGGCCTTAAATATGACTACTTTAATGCCTTTGTATATTTATTGTATATTGTATATTTAATCCTCCTCGCAGAGCCCGCGAGGAGGATTGTCTTGATCTATAAATGAAGTCCCTCAATCTTAATTGGCTTAACACCATGACCAACATTCTGAAACATCCATTAACATCCACATTTGCCTCAAACAATGCTAGGCTTACAGCCCATGTAAATAGTTGTGAAATAATGTACTTGTTGTTCTTTTAATTGTTTGTTACTCTGACCGTTCTGTTTGATATTGTGGAAAGATGTTAGTTAGTGACAGTTAGTTAGTGTTAGTGAATGATTCAGAGCATGACGCATTTTAAATGGAATCACTTTTGGTCTTGTGTCTTCATTTTTCAACAATTATAGCTGAAAATAAACATAGCCAAATTAAAATCAATAGCTTTAGCCTTTGAGGGCAAAAATAGGCCCAATGATAGGCCCAGATTTTTTTATTTAGTTATACAAATTAAGAGTTGGCCTGATTTGACTAATTGGCTTTGCATCCTTTCCTTCTGCCCTTGTAGTCCAAGACATGCAGCCCACCAGCTTTCAAAATACAACGCTGCCACTGGTGGATTTGTATCAATTCACATAATTATCCCACCCTGCTATTTTGTAGTTTACCAAAACACCCTGAAACAACTTGAGTCTCACATACTTATACCAAGATACGCCCCTAGCAGTGCAAGCAGGCCAAAGGCAACCAAGCGCGCAGTCCTTGTATATATGTATGTATATATATGTGTATATTTTACTTATTTGTCATTCATGTTCCTTTTATTTAAGTTTTGCCTGGTCCTCTCCGTCCTCCTTCTCTTCCTTTCTCTCCTTCTAGAAGTTTCCCTGAACCTCCAGGATGCAGCGTTGTAGGCGCTCTCCTAATGCATGCACAAAATGCTAGGCTAGGCCTGACTTTCATTTTTTTTTTTCTCTCGACATACGGTAATTACTCCCTTGCAACAAGCCCATTAGGCGTTGAGAAATGCTCTGGGGATTGCCGCCGAAGCAGCCCAATCAGCTGAAGCAAAGTCACGGCCAAAAAAAACCCCCCCTCCCTCCCCGACCACCAGGGAAGCATTGGCCCGCTCTGCAAGGCACGCAGTCAGCGGCTTTCAGAGGTCAGGCCTGCTCAGGAAATATGCAAATTCACCGAGTGAGAAGTGAAAACGGTCACCGGTGAGTTTGAGGCATTTGATAAACAAAAAGCGTCGGATGGAAGTGCGTGTCTTTTCTTTTAAAGGTCATTTAGCACGGCGCCCAGTGTTTTCAGAGCACTAAATTGGTCACCGCGCCACACTGTTTTGAGGCTCATTTACAAGTGATGGGTCCCTGTAACCCGGGTTAATGCGACGAATAAAGTGGAATGGTTCTTTGAGGGATGGAGATGCAAACTTTTTCTGCAACTACCATCGAATCAAATTATCATTTTTATCAGTCAGCATTTCTTAAAATGGCTGCTTTCTGTAATATAACACATCACACATCGTGATTCTCTCTCTCTCTCTCTCTCTCTCTCTCTCTCTCTCTCTCTCTCTCTCTCTCTCTCTCTCTCTCTCTCTCTCTCTCTCTCTCTCTCTCTCTCTCTCTCTCTCTCTCTCTCTCCTTCTCACTCTCTCTCCTTCTCACTCTCTCTCTCCCTCACTCTCTCTCTCTCTCTCCTGCTATGCGTTTTTCTATATCTCTCTCTGTGAGTTTTCCTCTATTTATACCAATTGGAAGTCACAAGGAACAGCAGCGTGACTGAATGATTAAAGAAAACTGAGCTTTGAGGGTTGATCTCCACAGGAAGGAACGCAGCCACAAAGGAACCGCCTAGTTTACGACTGAGGAACATGTCTAATTTCCCTGACTACTTTCTCTCCCAGCTTTCCCCTTATATAATAACGAACACAATAAACAATTCTGATCTTCTTTCGGTTATTTAAAGGGGACTTATTATACCACCAGGTGTGAGTGTGATTTGCCCTTACAAACCGTTTCAAAAATCTGCCCCTTATGACATAACAAGCGAGCGTGTCCACCTTGATGTGTGCTGGATATATCAGTCTACGAGCCCACCTATTGGACTAGAGTAGACGTTGCTCATCTATCCAGCACATATCTAGGTGGACACGCCCACTAATGATGTCAGAAGGGGCAGATAAGGCTTGTAAGGGCTAATCACACCTAGTGGTATAATATGTCCACTTTAACGCAAATAGAAGAGCACACTGAAAAGCGACTCTGCACTACCAGAGTATGGCCGCACTATACCGGCAGCACTTTGTTTAGTTTTTCTGGTCTCTCTGATGTTGATTATATGCTTTTAGGGCCTTTGTTCTGAGCTGCCTCTGCCGTGCGTCACTTAGGACTAAAACATGTAACATCCTGTCATGACAGTGTCAGGCGAGGTGAGCACTGACGCTCCACATCAAACCCCATCTCTCTCTTTCTCTCTTGCTCTCTGTCTCTCTCTCTTTCTCTCTTTCTCTCTTGCTCTCTGTCTCTCTCTCTTTCTCTCTTGCTCTCTTGCTCTCTGTCTCTCTCCCTCTCTCTCTCTCTCTTTTTCTCTTTCTCTTTCTCTCTTGCTCTCACTCTCTGTCTCTGTCTCTCTCTCGCTCTCTCTCCCTCGCTCTCTCGCTCTCGCTCTCTCTCTCTCGCTCTCTTGCTCTCTCGCTCTCTCTCTCTCTCTCTCTCTCTCTCTCTCTCTCTCTCTCTCTCTCTCTCTCTCTCTCTCTCTCTCTCTCTCTCTCTCTCTCTCTCTCTCTCTCTCTCTCTCGCTCTCTCTCTCTCTCTCTCTCTCTCTCTCTCTCTCTCTCTCTCTCTCCCTTCAGTTTTTTATGGGAAAAGGAGCTTGAGAATAGAGGATAAGCATTAAGAAAAAAAAATGACAAGAAAGTTGAATTAAAATATACAATTAATTCTGAAGCTGAATATTGAGTTTGACCTGTGAGGACTCCCTCCCCTCTCTCTTATATTTTCTTTCTTCTCTCCGCTATCGCCAGGTGTGAAGGCGGTGTTCTCGGGCCACTACCACCGCAACGCGGGCGGCGCCCACGACGGCCTGGACATGGTGGTGAGCTCGGCCATCGGCTGCCAGCTGGGCGGGGACGCCCACGGCGTGCGGGTGGTGGTGGTCACCGCAGACGCCGTCCTCCACCGCTACTACAGCCTGGAGCAGCTGGCCGCCCAGGGCATGGACCTCGACCTCAGGAGGCTCTTGCAACAGCCGTGACCGGCCAATTGGAAAGGGGGGGCGGGGGGAGGGTGGGGCCGTGACGAACCAATCAGGATGATGGCTGCGGTCGTGACAAACCAATCGGGATGATGGCTGCGGTCGTGACAACGAATCAGACAGGTTTTCCGATTTAGGACCGGTTCGACTGCCATGATGGTATTTGATTTTGGTTTTGATTTTTAATTTTGTAATCCGTTGTGAAATAACGATTAAATGGTGATGCGGAGGGGGGGATCGTAATACTTCCTTATTATACCTCAGGAACTTTATACTAGATGAAGGGACAGGACTCGTGTCTCTAGGACAGTGAATAATGGTTCTTCCATTAAAGTTGAACAGTATTGCAAGCAGTTATCACACTGGTGGTTTTAGTGTGTGTTACATAATAGGTTTTTATTCCCTTCCTGCTTGAAAATGGTAATAAAAGAAGGTCAGAACAAAAACGTTATCGCTTTAAGCTTTTATCGTCTCACAACTATGCAGCTTATTTTTCTGTCGAGGTCTTTGCTGCTCCACTACAAGCTACGATGGTTCACCTCACCTGATTCTGTTTGGTCGTTTGTTGTGTTAGCCGGAGGGGGCTCATATGCCAGGACACTGAATATGACTAACAAAGGCCGGTTGGGGTTGATTGATTAATGTACCCAGATCGCACCGACATGTCATAAAACGGCCACTGAGTAAACAAGACTGTTCAAAACTAGTTCAACGTCTAATAGTTGAGTTCATATCCCAAAAATGTTTGTCTGTATTTAAGTGATCCATCGCTGAATAGTAGTAGACTGGTAGTACCGGTGATATCAAATCAGATGATCTCATTGGCTATAAATCTAGATGGAGCTCCCAAGCATAGGCCTTTGGTACGTCTGGGGGCATGGCTAGAACTACCTAGAAAACCTCTGACATTCCTGGAGATTTCATTGCATATAATAATCACTGATAAAAAATAATGTTACTAAGAGTGTTACTATGAGTCTGTACAAAATTTAATTAAAAACTCCAAAACGATGCAACTTTGTATGCTGATTTTATTTTTAAAAGTCTAGTGATCACATCAAGTGTGTCTGTAAAGTATATCAAAGAATGACGCACGCTATTTCACTTTGGTTTAAACTTATTTTAAATGAGTGTGTTCAAGTGCAGTAAAAAAAACATGTTTTGTAGCTGCCTCAACCGAGAGATTTTCTATCTCAATCAATCAATCAGGAACATCTTGATGCAAGCGGGGTGGAGAGGAAGGGAGAAAGAGCCTCTACTTGAAAATAATATTCATGAATTTCTGAGTACTGGATGCGCACTATTTAAACCATCATGTGTATCATTTTCCCATGTATTTCATTTTAGCGTCATCGTTTTCTGTTGCAAAGCATCCTTGAGATACCAAATGAAAAGTGCTCTATCAGTCTAGCTATGTATTAGTATTATCCTCATACACCGTTTCAAATAATTTTGAGATTCAGATTTTGGATAAAAGGACACTTCCCTCTTTTGGTTTCCCCACCCCGCTCTTCCAATGGTGGCTCTCTGTTTGTTACATACACCATCCCCCTAATCCCACAAAAACCCCACCTGGCTCATCTGACTCGCGGCTCTGCCTGGATTCAGGAACACACTCCTGTCTATGCTGCATCGCAGCGTTGCTTAAGAGGGCTTCCGGCACAACCAAACCCCTCAAGCAATTTTGCTTATTTTTGTGAGAGAGCTTTTGGATTCGGCTAATACGTTAATGATGTGTTTTCAGCACAGCGACTGTGTGTGGGGAACATGCTAAGACCTAGCGATATGGGAACCACTAACCCCGCCCAAGTGTTGTAATTATAGAGAGAACCAGGGGGGGGGATAACCCCAGTATCGTCTTTAACATTGTTGTGAGGGAAGTAGATGCTGAAACAGAACGTTAGGGCATGCTGTTGTGTTTCCTTCACTGCTCTTTGAGTTCTGCCTCTCATTAGAAGGAAGACTAGACTACAGGCTAAGGTTTTAAAGCTAAAGCAACAGGTCACAGTGCACAAGCAGAATTTTTCACAATATGATATAACTTTCCATGTGAGTCCACTTCTTGCTTCCAACCTCAATGCAAATATCTCTGTTTCTCTCTCTCCACCCCCCCCCCCCCCGAAACACACTCACCCATCGTGAAACAGTTGTCATAGCAACCGTTTAGTAACACATCTGTGTACCATAGTGTGTCTGTGAGCGTGTACACGTTTGCACGTGCATGTGTGACCGTGCAGGTGTTTGTCCATGCATCGTCACGTGCATTTGTGAGAGTGTTGGCGTGCGGACGTGCGCACGTGCACAGGTGCAGACGTGCACAGACGTGGCGTGCCCCTCCGCTGAGCGAATCTAATCTAGCGACAACGGAAGCTGATTCTCCGTAACCCTCCTCTGTTCACGCCAAAGGACTCTTCTCTCAAACAACTGAAAAGAAAGTGTCTGCGTGGTGTGATGGAGTGAGGAGTGAGACGTGGCAGAGAGAGAGAGAGAGAGAGAGCAGATAAGAGTGGATAATCGTTCCCAACGTGTGAAACGAAAAGTGAACCCTCAGTCCATCTCTTCGGTTTCCTGTCTGATTAACGACCAGACAGGTCTTGTTCTCTATTTTTATATCCTGGAGCTTTGCAGAGCAAAAGTCACATTGGTCTCCAGCATCGTATTAGGGGCAAACTTTATTTGTCTTAAGAGAGCCTTTATTTGAAGCTTGAGA
The DNA here is from genome assembly GCA_900291075.1 of Melanogrammus aeglefinus. Classification (NCBI taxonomy): domain Eukaryota; kingdom Metazoa; phylum Chordata; class Actinopteri; order Gadiformes; family Gadidae; genus Melanogrammus; species Melanogrammus aeglefinus. Next base: position 105,288 of record OLKM01000405.1, on the reverse strand, counting down.
CTTTTGGGTGAAAAATGGGAATCACATGATTTCTTGCAAGCTTCTCCTGACACACGTATCATGGAAGATTTTCTTTTCTTAAAGGGCTTATTGCAGAGCTTTTTAGTATTCAAACATCTGCAAAAACAATTATTCTGAATACAATGTGGGTCAATCCATCATCTTGTAGCGTGGGATCCAGCCCTGAACTTGCCGGAAAATAGGCAGTTTTCAGTGGGCGTTTCCTTTCAATCACTGTCTTTTGGGAGATCATCCAGCGATTTCTGCTTTTGTTTATTTATTTATTTGTATTTTTTATTGCATAAGGGATGTTCTTCTGCTTCTGCTCTATCCCCACCATAATGAACCGCATTGACCCTCTGCACAAAGTACCGCTGGTGGTCTGGATCACTTTATAGACCAGGAAGTGCCCGTCCAAGGAGCCCCATTGGCTGCCAGATACACTATACCAAATTAAATATTGATGCTCGCAAAGGCAAGGAATAGTTGGATTTGTGCAATAGGAGTTTTTTAGGACCTTTAATCAGCTGTCCACAAGGTTGAATTTGACTAAATTGCATGTGTGTTCTCTCTCTCGTTCTTCTTCTTCATCATTTGGTAGTCGCACACATCCACACATGTCCGTGTCCTCCCAGAGGTAGTCTGGTGGCAAGGTACGCAGGGCGGATGTCAGCTCTTCGCTTCCCTCCCCTGCTGTGCAATTGGGATAATTTATGACGAATCGCCGTCCCTGTCATGTTTCTCTGACGCGACGTCTCTTTTATGTGTGTGTTCAAAGGGGCCGGAGCCAGGCTGATATACGATTCCTCTCAATTTATTTGACAAGGCGTTTGATTTATGAATAACACACACACACACACACACACACACACACACACACACACACACACACACACACACACACACACACACACACACACACACACACACACACACACACACACATACATAGAAACTCTCCACCGAGAGACACGACCCCACACATAGAGAAACAAAAATGGGGACAGTTGCAAAATGGTGGCTTTGGGAGAGATGGAAGCTGTCAGTCTTGGTTTTGCTCCCCAGGTCGTTTTAGGGGATTCATTCAACTGTGACAGCTGAAAGCCTGCTCCTATTTATTGATCCCAGTCCTTGTCAGTGTGTCCCCACCCCCTAATTTAGGTTCACACACACACACACACACACACACACACACACACACACACACACGCACACGCACACGCACATACATACATACATAGGCAACAGATGGATAAATTGCAGAAGACTTGCACAAATAATTCCTCTCAATCCACATCAACATCACACACACACACACACACACACACATACACACACACACACACACACACACACACACACACACACACACACACACACACACACACACACACACACACACACACACACACACACACACACACACACGCACACACATGCACACTGACAAATACATACATAGGCAAGTGATGGACAGATTCCAGCAGACTTGCAATGAAAACTCTCCATTCCCATCAACAATCTCACACAAACACACAGACACACAGACACACATACACACACACACACCGCAAAATATATACATAGGCAACACAAAGACATGAACAAATAGCAGCCGCTTGCACTGAAATATCCTCTCCATCCACCCCAACAATCACAATCACACACACACACACACACACACACACACACACACACACACACACACACACACACACACACACACACACACACACACACACACACACACACACACACCTAACACACACACCTACACCTACACCTACACACACACACACACACACACACGAACACACAGATGAGGCGACACGTACATATACACACATAAAGACACACTCATACATACATACTCCTTCATGAACAGGGACAAGGACAGATTTCCGCAGGCTTGCATTGAAGGAGCCCTTTCCATCCACATCAACGATCCTACACACACGCACAAACACACACCCACACATTTATGAATGGAACGAAAACACTTTCACTACCATGTCCACTTCAACCTCAATCACAAGCCCACAGAGTTACGCATTTATGAATGGAACGAAAACACTTTCACATACCAATCATAAGCCCAAGAGTAGCGCGGTGACGTAGCCTATGATCCAAACACCTCCTCTCCCTCTTCCCGCGACCAGCATCTGCCCACGACAGCACGCCCCTGGCCCTCTCTCCCCATGCGTTTGAGTGCAGTGTTGATGTTGGAAGTCACTGTCGCCAGTGGCCCGTGAAGCTCTGTGAGTGCGTCAGGGCTGGGTGAGGGTAGGATGGGATGGGTATGGTGGTGGTTCCGGGGGGGTTGTGGGGGCGGGGGGACGACATCTGGTGTCTTAAGGAAAAGCCAGAGAACATCAACACGGACGTACAGCTGGAGGTAGCTGCGCGATGACCTTCGTGTCCCGGCCCCCGATGGCATTATAATCCCATTAACTCATCGTTCACGAGCCATGAAGCGCCCAAGCTCACACTCCCCCCCTCTCTCTCTCTCTCTCTCTCTCTCTCTCTCTCTCTCTCTCTTCTCTCTCTCTCTCTCTCTCTCTCTCTCTCTCTCTCTCTCTCTCTCTCTCTCTCTCTCTCTCTCGCTTTCTTTCTCTACCTCTCCATCTCTTCTCTCTCTCTTCTCTCTCTCCTCTCTCTCTCTCTCTCTCTCTCTCTCTCTCTCTCTCTCTCTCTCTCTCTCTCTCTCTCTCTTCCTCTCTCCATCTCACTCCCTCTTTCTCTCCCTCTCTCTCACTCTCTCTCCCTCTCTCTCTTTCTCTCTCTCCCTCTCTTCCTCTCTCCATCTCACTCCCTCCTTCTCTCCCTCTCTATTATTATTTTTTTTTATTTAACCTTTATTTTTCCAGATCAAACAGTAAGAATAGTTTCTTATTTACAATATTAATCTGGATATCTCTCTCTCTCTCTCCCCCTCTTTCAATCGCTCTCTCTTTCCCTCTCCCTCTCTTTTTGTCTCTCTCTCTGGCACTCCCTCTATTTCTCGCTTTTCATTTCTCCATCTCTCTATCCCTCTCACCCGCTCCTTATCTCTCTCACTGTCTCTCTCTCTCTCCCTCTTTCCATCTATCTCCTTTCTCTCCCTCTCTCTTTAACTCTCTCACTCTCTATATCTGTGGGGAGAGTTTGGTGGTTAGAGCCATCAGAAGAAGAGGAAGGTGTGCGTGTGTGTGTGTGTGTGTGTGTGTGTGTGTGTGTGTGTGTGTGTGTGTGTGTGTGTGTGTGTGTGGTGTGTTGTGTGTGTGTGTGGTCTGTGCGTGTTAGGGGGGGGGGGGGGGGTGTGGGTATATGTTATATGAGGATCCGGACATGAAAGGTCGCTGAGGTAAAACATTTTATATGTTTTTCAAATCCCTCCCCCCCACAAAAAGGTCTTCATGTAAGAGGGTGGCAGGCAGGAGGGGATTTGTGGAGGGATGTTGCTCACTATGTCAGTTGAACTAATCGACCGCACCAAACCCCTGTCTGGTGGTGGATGTTGGTTCACTGCTTCTAAACACTCCTGACAGACTTCTAACAACACACGGCCACCCTGTCAAGTGCTTTAAGAACAGGGCTTGCAGTGGGTTTTCTATGGGGAGATTGATATTTGACAATATTTTTGGGTGCATTTTTGTTTTCTCAGTAAACGATAAAGAGGTTTTTGTTTGTTTGTATGGAATATGTGCCTATTATACTACAAAATACAAACAAACTAACAGGGCTCTCAAAAAAGTTATGGGAGTTAAGTTTGTTTAGCATTGAAAGCTAAATGATGAAATACGATTCCTAATAGGCTCTTAAAATAGAACATGACTTTTATGTCAGGGTTTAGCCAAATCGCTTGGGGACTTTTAACAGGATTTGTTTTGATTCCTTGTTTCATGAATAGCCCAAAGACTTGAGGGACACTTAAGTAATCTGGGGATTTGTAAGGTAAACAATGACTTGAGTTAAAAGCTTAATCACAATGTTTTACCCAAATAAAGAATTAGCTTCTATGAATGTCTGTAGTTTTAGCGTAATTGCAGCTTATTCAAATGATTTGTTCAGTGGTAGGCAGTAAAGGTCGACATGAACTTGCAGTATTTTGGCTTCTCTTAAGTAAGCCACACTTAATCAAATAAAAGGACTCATTTGTGTTAGATTTGTTGTCCAGTGAAGTGTGGGATACACAGGGACATTCTCATTACCAACAGCAGAGAGAAATCCAGACATACTGAACCCCATATTAAAGGAGCACTTTAATGCCTTCTTTTCAGGCAAAACGTTCATCTCCGGGTGTGTTATGAAGTCCAATTCTCCCGCTTCAATTGGCTTCATTTCCTTAAAACACCATTTAGCTTTTCAGTTTTTCGCCTATAATTTCATATTTCCATTAATGGTTTGTAAATTAGCTACAAAACTGTAGCATTCAAACTGCATTCGTCCTGGCTCCCAGAGCCCTTGGCCCCATCTTGTGCTACAACCCCGGGCGCCTCACCTTTCTTTTCCAGCCCTATTAGCGTGTGAGATATTCACACGCTCTGAACCTAACAGCCGACGCACCAGCACGTAGCTGCCGTTCACCCACGCCCCGGCTTGTCTCCGGAGTTAAATCTTCTCGCTCGCTGCTTCGCCCCCCCCCCCCCCCCCCCCTGCTGGGTCCACAGGTGTTTTTCGGGCCGGTAAATTAAAGTTGGCATATCCAATCAGGCCCTTACGTCGGGCGAGAGCCACCCCGCCTGGCTGGGGGCTGGTGAGGAGAGAGAGGGAGACATCTGGGTAGCAAAGACCCTGAGGCGGCCCCATTCATCCACCGGGGGCCCCGTGCCGGGCCGCGGTGACAGGGTGAGGGGAGGGGCTCGGCACCGCACAAGTTCACACACAAGTTGTCTGTTTTTAAAACCTGAATGTCACTGAATTCCTGATTTAGCTTCTTATTATTCTTGTATAGATGAGGTTATGTTTCTTCAAACTATGACGGGGATGATCATCATCAAGTAGTAATATTCCCATTAATGTCATATCAACATCCTTATTGTTACACACATTTGTAACACTTTAGAATAAGGGGACATGTATTAAAGTAATGAGCATTAACTAACAGTTAATTAACAGTTAACTATTTACTAATGGTGTTCATATTTACTAATGGTGTTCATATTTACTAATGGTGTTCATGTTAACGAGGGTAATGGTGTTCATGTTAACATTTATACATTATTTAATAGGATGCTGACCTTGGAGGCCATCGCAGGTCATCTGATGACAAATGAACGCTGGGTACACCACGGGAATATATCTGACGGTGTAGCAGGATAATAGATAACAGACTTCCCCGTCCCTCTGCCTGTCTAAAACGTTGTGTGTGGTTCAGGTGAGGACAACAGTTCGCCTAATCTCCATAAACAGACCAAAGTTTACAAAAACAAAAATCCTCGTCGGTTGTCGATGGATTCGAGATTGTTACTCTGGGATGCTTACCTGTAGGCCCCCAAAGCATGCTCTAACGTGATTGGTCAACAGTGGTCGGAGTACAAACTGAGACCAGAAAGAACGCTTCCGATCACAAAGTCTTGTTCTGTTCCCTGTGTATTCTGCAATCTAATGCAGAGATCTGTCAGTAGAGATTAACCCCAGCCCTAACCCACTAACCCTAACCACTATGCCAATACTAATACATTGTACAGCATGAGCTAATTTTAATTAATGGCTACTCAATGTATCCTTATCAAGTTAGTGTTCCCTATGAATCGGCCTCTTTGTTGACGTGTACTTGCTGGTGACCACAGGTTCGTGTTCAGACGGTTTCCCAGCAGCCTCGGCCGGCTGCTCTCTGGATGGACTGAGAGAACCATCAATCCCTGGGCCCCCACTACCCCCCCCCCCCCGCCCCCCGCCCTCTAATGAATTATCATCTCCATGGCGACTCCCGCCCTTCCATCCGCCACCTCTCTGTTCTCGGTCAGGCTTCAGCAGGCCCCTGCAGCTCGGGCCCCGTGGTCATGAGGATGGCAGCCGTGACCGTCTCGGGCCCCGGCGGCTGACCGGGCCCTTGGACGGGTCATAATGAACGCAGGTGGATACCACACACATACACACACGCCTGCACATGCATACACACACACACACGCACGCACACACACACGCATGCACGCACGCACGCACGCGCAAGCACGCGCACGCACGCACACACACAGCACACACACACACACACACACACACACACACACACACACACAATGTGCACGCACACAAATAAGAATAGGCACTGACTGAGGAAATTTAAGATTTTGAATTGAAGATTTTTTACAACAATTTCTGACTCATAAGGAAACATTCTATGTACCGGTATTATTCAAGAAAACTGTCTGAAGGCTATTAAGAAAGGCCCGCTTTCTTAATAGCCTTCAAACAGTTTTTCTTTTTCTTTGCAGTCATGGATTTACCATTGAAAGGGGATTTTCTCGCCATTTTTCTCTCTGGGTCAAATTGATTTAAAGAGCCAGAAAAAGCCCCATTTAATTGAGCCGTGGGTGGATTGATGGTCACTCGGAATTTCAAGTAATTTCGAACACAAGTGACGGTTGACGTGAACACGTGAAACAGTCTGTCGTATACTCGTCATTGTTGTGCAAGTCCCATTCTCATTCTCGCTTCCTTTCATGCGCCGTTTACTCAGACAACTTGACCGTTTCATTGCCGTTAAAAACCATCACTTCCACCGCTACGTAGAGCACGAGAGCAGGAAATTACTAGTTAGTTGGAGGAGGCGGGTGCGTGCAGGTAAATAAATAGAAGGCATTTTGTAGTTCACATAACATTTCCTTTTTGCATTTTTTTTCCAATAATTCTGTGAACTCTCTTTCACGGCGTTGTAGCAAACTTTGGTTCTTTATTTGGTTGTTTGTTACGGCGCAGCGACCGAAACGCGCGCTCGCAGCCTGACGTGCGTGGGCTCTCAGGGCCGGGATTATCTCCCTCGTGGTTGTGGTGCCGGCGACTGCCACGGGCGCAGCGGCTCTCCGTCTGGGTCTGAGCGGCGGTCTGCTCCGCCGTATCGCCGTGCTCCGCCGTCTTCTCTGGGGTTCTACTGGCCCCGCGCTACGGAGCTTTTCCTTCACAGCCAAGTGAGCGCTGGACGTTTATCCCCGCGGTGGGAGGCAGGAGGGATCCCAGTGTCCGCTCACAAAAATATTTGCCAAAAATATATAGCGTTGGGTTCCTGCACGCCCGGAAAGTAGGCCTAGGTATGTCACACACACACACACACACACACACACACACACACGCACACGCACACGCACACGCACACGCACACACACGCACACACGCACACACACACACACACACACACACACACACACACGCACACACACACACACACACACACATACACACACACACACACACACACACACACACACACACACACACACACATTTATCTCTCTCTCTTACTCTGTCCCTCATGCACACACACACACACACACACACACACACACACACACACACACACACACACACACACACACACACACACACACACACACACATACACACACACACACACACACACACACACACACACACACACACACACACACACACACATTTATCTCTCTCTCTTACTCTGTCCCTCATGCACACACACACACACACACACACACACACACACACACACACACACACACACACACACACACACACACACACACACACACACACACACACACACACACACACACACACACACACACACACACACACACACACACACACACACACACACACACACACACACACACACACACACACACGCCACCATACTCTTGAAAGCAAGCCAACTTTGATATCTGTTCTAGCCTATAATCTATTAAGGGCTATTAGAGTTGTATTTCATTATATGCTGTTCTATAACCAGACAAGGCAAAGAAAAACACAAATGGTGGCAACACAACCGCAGAGACGGCACCTCGTGTTGCTCACCTCGTGTGTCAGTGAGCCTTCCTTTCCGCCGCTAAGTGAGCGGAGCCTGTGTGGCGGACGGCGGCCCATCTGCATGTCATTAGATTGCGGGGCCTCAATGCTAATGGAGCCATTTTACCCGGCAATAAGCGGCGAGCGGAACATTAGCCGCCGGCGAGATGCGGGGAAACGCGCCGCATTGATGAACGTGGAGAACTATCCGAGCATCGCTTAAAAGCCTTTCGGGCCGCCGCGCACCAACAATGATTCTAAATATTAGTATCCCCCCGTACCTCTGCTCCGTCTCACAGGGACCAGCGGACAGGGGAGAGGGCAAAGGCGTGCCTGTGTTTTGGTATACCGACATCTCGTCCTCCAAGTCGATTAATCCCCTGTGGGCTGACAAAACAGGAATAGCTATTATACAAATCCAGTCATGAGCGGAAGAACTCTTCTCCTTTTGTGGTAGTGTTCATTAGGACGACTGGGATAAGCATGTCTTGGGCAGCTGGGCTCCCAACGACTGGGATTTGATATAATGTGTGTGTGTGTGTGTGTGTGTGTGTGTGTGTGTGTGTGTGTGTGTGTGTGTGTGTGTGTGTGTGTGTGTGTGTGTGTGTGTGTGTGTGTGTGTGTGTGTGTGTGTGTGTGTGTGTGTGTGTGTGTGTGTGTGTCTATGTGTGTGTCTATGTGTGTGTGTGTGTGTGTGTGCGTTCTCGTGCACGTGACGCTACACAGATATCCTGCATTCAGAGTGTGTCTGTCAGCACGTCTCTTGAATAAGCAAAGCACAAACAGTGGATGGATTCACTGATGGATGAAACAAAATAACCATTCAGGCTTAGCTTTACATTAGCGTCCTGTTTACTCAACTACTGTGCAGTAAGCAATGTAACAGCATGGAACTAATGTGTAACAACATTATTGAACAGCATCTAACTACATCCTCAGCGGCAAACTGACCAGCATGAAGAGGTTGGCAATGACAAGGTTGAAGAGGAACAGCGCATTGGGATTCCAGCAGAAGATCCACATGGCAACTACGTTTCCCAGAAGCCCAAGTATGATGCCTAAAGTGAGGATGGGCGATGGGATTATGCCTGCCAGGCCCTCACCTCCAGCCCCCAAAGGGGTCTTGGTGGGGACAGACATCTTCAGGGTGGGTAGGGGTGGATTGTCAATAGTGAGGTTGAATGCAATTTTTCTTTTGTTTCGTTTTTTTTTCTGGTGTGGATTTTAAGATTTCTGAGATTAAGATGTGAAAGTTTTTGTTGGGTTTGTTGCTCATTAGCGAGGGCTTTGTTTTCTATACGTAAACAAACACATTTGTAAAAAATTGTGAGGATGCTCCAACACAATCATCAAATATAATGCAGTACATTTTTTTCAGAGTGTTGCCAGTATACCAGGATAAAGACAAAATAAGAGTTAGAGGGAATGTGGGCATTTGTTTTGCTTCCTCCTCACCTGTACCTCCTTCTTTCTGAAGGAATAGGACCACAACATTACATTGAGGTCTTCATGAAAAGGAAACACTGTTTGCACATTTCCTGTAACATTGGTTCTTTAACAAAATCCTTCAAAACACCTGGATATAATAAACCGGGTCTTACTGTTCCTGAAGGGTGGTTAGGCTAAGAAGGGGTTGAGGTTACGAATAGGGGAAAAGGGGGTTCCAAACTATGGTATAGGGTTGGGCTGCTGCACACAATGCACATTTCTTGTTGCATAATGAAACAGTTAGAAGGACACTGTCACGTGAAGTGTGACCAGTAAATCTTTAATAAGCTGCATGCATACAGACACACACACACACCCACACACACACACACTCACACACACACACACACAGACACCACCCCCCCCCCACACACACACACACCCACACAAACAAGCACACACACACACATACACACACACACAACCACAGATGCACACATAAAAACACACAGCTAACAAGCTACATAAAGAGGCCCTCTGTCCACCTCCATGTGTGAGTGTTTCGACGAGCCCTGATTGCATGTTTTTAACATGTTGACGTTCTCCCTTAATCCCGTTTTGTAATTAGCTGGGTCCCAGCGTGGCTGGTAAAAATAGAGGTGATTAAAAGCAGGATAATCCAATCAAACACGCTCCTTTATGAAGGCACAGAGTTCACCGACAAGGTGGCTGGCTTTACGCGCCACACTGACAATCATCGTCACGCGTCAACGTAGGGACACGTGCAGACACACAACCGCACATGCACATGCCCCTTAAGGGTGCAAGCAAGCAGACACCCTAAAAAATACATTGAGACAGAAAATACGTATTTGTACACAACGTGCGCCGTAGTGTGTGTGTGTACTTTTTTTGGGTCGGGAACAATGCTAATTAATCCACATCTCTTTTTTTTCTCCCTCACAGAGTATCCAGGAGCTTTCATCCTATCTGTTCTCCAATTAGAACAGGTCCCCGCTGCGGTGTTAGTGGTGGGATTAAGAAGGGAATTATGGGCGAATGCTAATGTTTCAAATCCTGCTTTGCCTTTGCGTTTGCCTTTCCACATCAGATGCTTGACAGCTATCAGGCTTTTAATAGCAGAGGCGTCTGTGTGTGCATCGGTGAATGTTTGTGTGTGTGTTTGCACGAGTGTGTGTGTTTGCACGTTTGTGTGTGTTTGCACGTGTGTGTTTGCATGTGTGTGTGTGTGTGTTTGTGTGTGTGTGTGTGTGTGTGTGTGTGTGTGTGTGTGTGTGTGTGTGTGTGTGTGTGTGTGTGTGTTTGTGTGTGTGTGTGTGTGTGTGTGTGTGTGTGTGTGTGTGTGTGTGTGTGTGTGTGTGTGTGTGTGTGTGTGTGTGTGTGTGTGTGTGTGTGTGTGTGTGTGTGCATCTGTGCGTGCGTGTGCGTGTGTGTGCGTGTGTGTTTGCACGTGTGTGTGTTCAGGACTCTTCTCACTGAGTAATCGCGGATACGAGTGGGGATATTACAGTGATTGGCTGAAATGTCGCCATGTGTTTGCATGTGGATAACTGACAAATGAACAGGATGACTCTCCTGTGTTTGGATGGGAATCAGGCACCAGGGCTTTGGGGTGGCTTGTCATGCCAGGCGGTGGCGTAACTTGACATACATACCACGCTCAAAACAACTCAGGACTTGGATGCTTCAAGTGTGAGTGTTCCGCCTTACCAGTAAGGTAACTCTGGAGGGTGGGAGGGGGGAACTGTTATTGCTAAAGGTGAAGAATTAATAAATGTGTGCTTATTTAAAAAATTAAAAAACTAGAAAATATGAAGATGAATGGAGATGCCGCTGGTAAGTACACATTTAAGTTAATATGGAAATATAGAAGATTTCGATTTTTTTTTATCCTTTTTTGTAACATTTACAAATATCAATGATGCAAACACATATTCAATGATTGCACATCTAACGATGAGTTACAACGTAAACAAACTCATTTTTATTATTTCATAGCGGTAAAGTCTGTCATGGTTGATCTTGATGCTAACGTCAAGTCGTACAAACCGTAACTCTGATAATGAATTTCCGACATTTCCGACTGATTAATTAATGTGAACAACTCGGAGCCCGTGTTTTTCGCAGGTTCGTTGAACACATTAATATTACTTTCTGCAGCAACCCCCAACCATTTGAATAAACCAGGTATGTTTGTCACTTTTCCCACCAGGCTTATTCTCTCCACGGGGAGGGTTCCTGCGTCTCACTCCGTACTGAGCATGTGCGCCTGTGATCCCCACTTTGAGAGCGCAGTGGTGATTAAAGCGTTATAAAAATACACTTTAAGTGAGCCGCCTTGACGTCTCCCTACCTCCCCTTCCTCATCCCTCTCTTCTCTCATCAGGAGCGAGGGCAAGATATTCCCCCTCGATGCCGACGCCCCCTTTCCCATCCCCAGAGCCTTGAACCCTTCCTCTTCCACATCCTCACTGGGATCCCAAGGATCAAAGGGAGAGCAGGGTCTGTGAGTCGGAACAAAGACTAAGCAGAGGAGTTAACAATGTCAATATACAGCCCCATCTCTGATCACCAACGGTAGACCCCTTGGCTTTCATCTCCCCAATTCCCCCCCCTTCCTGCATCATCACCATCACAAGCACATGAACCTGCCTGGTCTGGTCTTTTCAGCAAAGTGGAGGGCGGAGTCTCCCCTTGTGGCCTGTCTAGTTACAGAATGGATGTAGCTTTCGGGAGGTCATTGTTTTTGCCAGTTACACGCTCACATCTCCCTGCCTCCAGAAACAAGATTTGTGTAAACAATATGGAACAAAAGAAAGGGAAACAGAGATGGCCCAGATTCAGGCTTGTCCTCCATCAGGCTTAACATTATTAATCTGAGGTCTGATTTGTGAGGCTAGTCACTTCTGAGTTACTTTTTAGTTACTTAAGTTACTTAGAAAGTGAGTTTCATGAAGGCCAAGTCTGGGCAGGAATGATGATGGCATCATCAGGTCCCCTTCTCCAACCTTGCCTCCTTGCCTTTGGTGTTCTGTATTCAGAAGAAGCAGTCATAAGTTTCTCTCTCTCTAGCTCTTTCTGTGTCACTTCTCAATTCACACACGCACGCACGCACACACAAACACACACACACACACACACACACACACACACACACACACACACACACACACACACACACACACACACACACACACACACACACACACACACACACACACACACACACACACACACACACACACACACACACACACACACACTTCCTACAAAAGGCCTCGCTCTCCTAGCCAGAAATAGTCTTGCTCAAGATCACAATGGGACTTTGAGCTCACTTGATCTCTGCTTTCCATTTCTCTCTCTCTCTCTCTCTCTCTCTCT
>OLKM01000405.1:0-87500 GCA_900291075.1 Melanogrammus aeglefinus | reverse complement strand
ATTTACTACATGACATTGATGTACTCGTAGTAACAATGACTGTTATAATACTCCGGTGCAACAGAGGACGCTGTTTCTACTTTGACATACTTGAAATGTCTTTGTTGAGGCCCCATTACCACGTGACCGGATATGCTTTTTCAAAACATTGGGCAACTTTGTTGCACCTGCAGCTTTCATCTTCACTGCAACTTTCCCCGCCATGAATTCTTCTTTTTTTAAATTAGTATTTGCAAGAAACATGGATTTATAATATTCTGTACATCCCTGTCAATCGATTGTGGCAGCAATATGGCGGGACCTCTGCTGGAGTTTGAGACCGAGATGTTCTTGAGTCTGTTCGGTTCTGATGGGCTGCTGGTGACTGCAGAGGGTATGGGCATAGACCGCATCCTCCTGCAGTTCATGAGGGTCTACTCCGAAGAAGGGAGTCTGGTTCTGTTGCTCAACACGACCCCTCCTGAACAGGTGAGCCCGAGCATCAAATATGCATTGAAACGCTGTTATTTAGGTGGGTTTAAATGCTGGTTAGTTAAGAGTGTAAACTGATTTGTCTTAACTGAAGAAATACCAGTGTAAGTGTGGATCAAGTCCTAAACCAGATTTTGATTATAATGGCTTGAACAAATCTTTGTTATCTCCCTGCCCCCTCACAGTGTGTTTATCGTTTTGTAACTTCTATCGTTTACAACTGCTTTACCGTCTTAGTGATGGCATGCAATACACAACAGTCCAAAACAGATGGTTTGCGTTCATCGTCACTTGCTCTCCCTCTTGCTATGTAGGAGTATTTTACTGAACAGTTACGAGTGGAAGGTGTCACCCACCTGCCCAAGACCGTGAACAGCGACACCCAAAGCGCAGAGCGCTACGACGTGTACACCCAGGGAGGAGTGCTGTTCGTCACCAGCAGAATCCTGGTGGTGGATTTCCTAACTGACCGCATCCCTGCTGATCTCATATCAGGTGTTTACACGGGCTGGGTACAACTTTGATTTGATTTGATCAGAAATAATAGGTCAGCATTATCAGCAATTATCGGCTATGTATGAATTGATTTAATGTACATTCCTCAGTCTGCTCACTTTCACTGACTGCGATCACATACATTGTAATGCATCGTATTGTGGGCTGTTGTCATTTGTAATTCTGTTACAGTAGTCTGTTATTTGATGGAGCCAAAGGCATACCTCCCCCTAGTGGACATAGTGCTACACTACCATCTAACCCCTCGGCTGCCGCTCTCCAGGTATCTTGGTGTATCGCGCCCACAAGATCATCGAGTCATGCCAGGAGGCCTTCATCCTGCGTCTGTTCAGGCAGAAGAACAAGACAGGCTTCATCAAGGCCTTCACGGACAAGGCCACCGCCTTCTCCTCAGGATTCTGCCAGGTGGAGCGCGTCATGAGGAACCTCTTCGTCAAGAAGCTCTTCCTTTGGCCCAGGTGGGACCCCAAATAAGGGACACACACACGTCGCACGCACACACTTAAACATTGTATATGTAAGGCTGTATGTGAGTGTTTATAATCAGTCATGTTCATTAAGAACATCATCACTATTATCATCGTAGACTATACCTGATTTGGGAAATAAACTTAAGGCAGAACATTAATATCTGCATCGTTTTAAAGCTAATTGTAGATAGAAGTTCAGAAGGAGATTTGAGGCCTCATTCCTCCCCTCCCCTCTGGCTCCATCTCTTCCAGGTTCCAGGCGTCGGTGAACGGGGCCTTGGACCGACACAAGCCCGAGGTGGTGGAGCTCCACGTGGAGCTGACCCCGGCCATGCGGGCCATCCAGACCTCCGTCATGGACATCATGAGCGCCTGCCTGAAGGAGCTGAAGCGCTTCAACCCCAGCCTGGAGGCGGAGGACCTGTCCCTGGAGAACACGCTCGGCAGCGCCTTCGATAAGGTCCGTCCCCAACGCCAGAGGCGTCGGTTGGAATAGTTTGACCTTCTCGACTTGCTGATATTTCCCTTCTGGGATTAATGAAATGCATCCTAGTTTGAAATGTTTGTTGTTTGTATTATTTTGTATTTATATATTCTGGATTTTACTAGAAAGGCGCTTTTTTTTATGAAAAGTTAAAAATACTGTGTTGCTGTGTTAAACAAAACGTTCAGAAGGTCATCTGATTGACTGCATCTGAAAAACAAACTATATATTCCCGAATCCCGTAACAATTATAATGTAGAGCCCTCATGAAATGCAAGTCGTCACAGTATTTTGCACAGAAGACCTCACACAAAGCGATTTATAAATGTGGCTGTGTAATGGTCCTTTCAACCCTGACCCCCCCCCCAGACCATTCGCCACTACCTGGACCCCCTGTGGCACCAGCTGGGGGGCAAAACCAAGGCCCTGGTGCAGGACCTGAAGGTGCTGCGGGTGCTGCTGCTCTACCTCACCCAGTACGACTGCGTCACCTTCCTCAACCTGCTGGAGTCCCTGCGCTCCAGCCAGAAGAACTTCGGCAGCAACTCTGGTGAGAAGGCATCAGATACAGCAGGGAGTAGTGGTGAGGGGACGGGACCCCCAGCAGAGAGGGTCCGGTTCTCCATTGTCTCATCAATGACTAAATCGTGTAAAGTAATAATAAATGCATTATAGCATATAATAAAAATGTAATAAAATAGCATACAGAAATATGGCAAGTATGTTCTGTTCTCTGGAATGTTCATTTTAAAAGTGATATCTCAGGAAACGTATGGTTTCCTGACTGGTTTATACCATGGTTAATACCAACATTAGTTTGAACAATTGACTTCTATTGTTTGTGCCTTTCCATTGCTTATATCCAGTTCTCTGCCTCTTTGTGGTTACCTGCTCATTGGAGGTGGTTGCTTGCATTTATGGGGATTCAGTACACATATTCAGGTGCGCGGTACAGAAACTAGGTCACAAATTAGAGGTGGGAGTATGCAGTGTGTCATATTGTATTGTAAATAATTGAAAGATATGCAACACATGCACTATGTGGTAGCCCACAAATGCTACCAAACAGGTTATTGTAGGCAGCATTGTGTCGTCTGTTTCAAAAGTGTGTCAAGATGTGTGGGATGTTGGCTGGAACTGCAGGCTGGCTGTTCCTGGACTCCAGCACCTCCATGTTTGTGAACGCCAGGAGCAGAGTTTACTGTTACCCCCAAAATAAGAAGAAAATGAAGATGGGCCTGGAGGCAGAAGCC
This sequence comes from Melanogrammus aeglefinus, assembly GCA_900291075.1. Taxonomy (NCBI): domain Eukaryota; kingdom Metazoa; phylum Chordata; class Actinopteri; order Gadiformes; family Gadidae; genus Melanogrammus; species Melanogrammus aeglefinus. The sequence continues at coordinate 84,306 of OLKM01000405.1, read as the reverse complement.
AAGCAACCAACCGTGGCTCCTGGTAATGGACGACAACAGACGCCAACTACTAGTGCTGTGTTTTTAGACCTGATACTGAATACACGTTAACAACTGCTTGTTCTACTGCTCGTGTCTATGCTTCCTTTCTAAACGGTGTAAACGTTCCAGAGGGGAGGCGGGAGCTGGTGCTTGAGAAGTCTCCAAAGTGGGAGGCTCTGAGCGAGGTCCTGGAAGAGATCGAGAAGGAGAACCAGAGCGCTGCACATGAACCAGGTGACCATATCTACAAGCTCTGCCCATTATAGTTTATGTTTACCGTAAAGATAATGACTAACTATATGCATTTTTAGGGGGCTTTAATTAAAAATATATCGTTCACACGTTATAACAAACGGATCTCCTCTCCCTTCCCGGACCCTCAGGCCGTGTGCTGATCTGCGCCAGCGACGACCGTACGTGCGCCCAGCTCCACCAGTACATCAGCCAGCGGCTCGGACGCGCTGCTCCACCGGCTGTACGAGCGCACCGTCGGCAAGCGGGACGCCGGCGCCGGCGCCGCCCTCCAGCTGGAGTCCCACCGCGAGGGCCGCGGCTGGGCCAAGAACAAGCCCCGGGACGACGCCGCCACCGCCTCCAGGGGGAAGAAGAAGAAGACGGCGGCCGCCAAGCCCAAGAACGGCAAGCAGACGTCCAAGACGAAGAGCAGACCCTCCCTGACGCTGACCCAGATGGCGGGGGCGAAGGGCGGGGACGGAGCGGACTGGATGGGCAGCAGCGGAGACGAAGACGACAACGTCGACGGGCTATCGAATGAAGAGGAAGCGCCGCTGAAGCTGGACCTGTCGTCGGACTGCTACTACGGCGTGGTGCGGGAGCCCCTCACGGTCATCCACCCGCTGCGGGGCTGCACTGACCCCTACAGCCTGACGCGGGTACTGCATGAGGTGGAGCCTAGCTTCGTGGTGCTGTACGACGCGGAGCTCAGCTTCGTGCGCCAGCTGGAGGTCTACAAGGCCAACCGCCCCGGGAAGACACTGCGGTACGTGGGGTAGTGAACCGGTAGAGAACCTTTGGGTGCTTTGGATGACCGAGTCTGCTTGATTAATGAATAGTTCAAAATAAGACGCAACACGCCAAAAGAAAAGAAGGAAGATGAGGCCAGCGCTCTAATTTGACTTATTTAAAATCGCGACACAAATTGCCAAAGGCCCTTCTTCAGCGTATTTCTGTCAATGTTCAAAAGTCAAATTGGAGTGTGTCCTAGGCTTTCCTTGTTTCCTATTACTATATAATAATATCACGACACAAATTCAATCTCGTCTTACTTGTGTGCCGTTCAGAGTGTATTTCCTGATCTATGGAGGATCCACGGAGGAACAGAAGTATCTCACCGCTCTCTCCAAGGAGAAGAAAGCCTTCGAACACCTCATCAGGTATGCGGGTTGAGAACCAATCACAGGCCTGTTGTGATACGTTGTTGTGTTCCAGTGTTGGGCTTCAGATGTCGATGGTTGAGGGCTGCTCTCTGGGCTTGAGATACATGATGCTGTGTTTTGAGGGGTCTGCTTTGTGTCCGTCTTACAGGGAGAAGGCAACCATGGTGGTGCCGGAGGAGCGAGAGGGTCGAGAAGACACCAATCTGGACCTGGCGAGGAATCTGGAGCCCGCCAACGCTACCACCAACACTCGCAAAGCAGGCACGGCTTCTTCATTGGACTCTTCACATGTCTAGTCCTTGTTTAGTTATTTCATTCAAAGCTTTCATCCACAGGGATATAAAATGAATTCAGAATCACGTCGGTAGCAGGGAGTGGTTAGAGTGTTGGCCATGCAATCTAGTATACTTTGGCCGGGACTCTAAATCCCTTACTTTACTGACTAGTACAACGCAGGACCCAGGGCCAACCCAAGGCCATGCTAAATACATTAAATGTAATACGGTATAGTGGAACAATACTATCAAAAAGGCGTCAGGGCATTTGAATGTAAAACCCTTTCTGTTGTCCACCCCCCCCTTGCTCCTATCTCAATGGATTCTGTTGGTGCCCCCCCCTCTGCAGGGGGCCAGGACCAGCCCAAGGAGCCCTCCCGGGTCATCGTGGACATGCGGGAGTTCCGCAGCGAGCTGCCCTCCCTGCTGCATCGCCGCGGGCTGGACATCGAGCCGGTCACCCTGGAGGTGGGCGACTACATCCTGACGGCGGACACCTGCGTGGAGCGCAAGAGCGTGAGCGACCTGATCGGCTCGCTGCAGAGCGGCCGCCTCTACACGCAGTGCGTGTCCATGACGCGCTACTACAAGCGGCCCGTGCTGCTCATCGAGTTCGACCCGGCCAAGCCCTTCTCGCTGGTGGCGCGCTCCGAGTTCCGCCACGAGCTGTCGGCCAACGACGTCACGTCCAAGCTGACGCTGCTCACCCTGCACTTCCCGCGCCTGCGCATCCTCTGGTGCCCCTCCCCCCACGCCACGGCCGAGCTCTTCGAGGAGATGAAGCGGGGCCGCGGCGAGCCGGACGCCGCGGCGGCGCAGGCCATCACGGCCGAGTCGGACGCCAAGACGGCGGAGCTGTACAACCCGGCGCCGTACGACTTCCTGCTGAAGATGCCGGGGGTCAACGCCAAGAACGTGCGGGCGCTGGTGAGCAAGGCGGAAAGCCTGGCCGAGCTGGCGGAGTTCAGCCAGGAGCGGCTGGCCCAGGTCCTGGGGCACACGGGCAACGCTAAGATGCTCTACGAGTTCCTGCATAACGTAGCCGACGTGCCCGCGCCGGCTGTGAAGGGGAGACGGACGTGAGGGGACGGTGAAAGACTCACTTCAATATTTTTATTTATCGAATTTCTGAACTGAATTCTGGTTGTTTTTTTTATGCCATTATGAAATTGTTAACTTAAGCTTGTGTGAAATACTAATGTTATTTGAAATGTAAATGTAAATTTTATTATGACTTTTGTGACAAATAATTTAATGTGATATCGGACTGTGTTTTGATACATGATAATAAAGTATTCATTATTTCTATATGCAATAAATTTGAATTAATGAAGTGGAATTGAGATACACTTTAAACATTACACACAAGGTGTCCATAAAGTTGTTAGCGCTATAGAGCGCAATAGTGTGGTTCCAGATGTAAAAATCCCAATTTTAATTTCTCCATTTCTTCATTTAACTTTCTATTTTACTCATTTCTTTACATATTTTCTTTTACTTATCTATTATTTAATTGTATGACAATGTTTATATGTGAAGCACTTTGATTCTGCCTTGTTTATGAAAAGTGCTTGTAAAGTTGCCTTGCCTTGCCATAGAGGTTTTGATTAAAAGCCATAATGTCGTAACCATCCAAAGTATGCTTACCACGCGCCATTATCTTGTGAAATGATAGTATATGCAGCTGTAGAAGCCACAAGTTAAAGACGCAAACTTCTAGTTTTTAGAAAAACACGTCTTTGATTGGTTGAGCTCACTGTTACCATGGAAGCTTTGCATTTACCCTTTGCAATGGTTAGCAATGGTTTAGGAGGAGTAGTTCCTTCATTCTTCATAAATAATGATGTACACAGTCTTGTACCTTTGCCTTTTTTTCCGTTTTCCAATAGTATTTTTTTTCCCTGAATCAAATATTTAATGGTCAGGACTAATCTGACGAATGATTGGCTTGGTTCCAGGCTTTTTACAACAATTTAATGGAGAAAATGAATAGGAAATTTACCTCCGGAATCAGCGTTGTTAAGAAATAGGGTGGTCACTGCTCTATAAAAAAACAGCTACATAGGAGAGATTTCTCTGAACATCATTATTCTCTTTAAAAAGCTCTGATAACTCATAACCTAAACAAAAGCCCACTGTTTGATTAGTTTTAAACAGAATAGTTGTTTACTTTATTTTTTAAGGTGTAACCACATGGACTATATTTTGGGCTATGGTGATCAATGCTCAGTTCACGAAGATATTGTATTATGGTTATTTTTTCTCTTTTGTTAGTGTTGGAGCCATTTTACTTATGTGGCTTACGAGTCTTTCAAATGAGTCTTAAAGGGGACATATTATGAAAACAACACTTTTCCTGGGATTTGTGTTGCTTAGGGTCTTTGGTGCTCCAACACTCATACAAACTTTGAAAATAGTCTAGATGATTTTTTGAGTGAGATATGCATTTCTGAAAGTACCCCGCATACAGTTACCAAACGAGCGAGTCAGTTTCGGCGCCCCCTCCTACGTAGGAAGGGGGCGCAGTAGAATATTACCTCCCACTTCCCCACTCCCCTCCAATCAGAACATAGCTAAGATTTTGTGGACCAGCGAACGAGCAGCTCCGGTGAGGGGTACTCGGTGGCAGCTCAGCTCCGGGAGTACAATCCCTTTCTCTGCCGGACTGCCTCCCCCTGCTGGAGCTGCCGGACTAGTCCGGAGGAGGAGACATGGAGGAGAAAGGGATTGTACTCTCGGAGCTGAGCTGCCGGACTCCCACCGAGCTACCCCGTTTTTTTCAGCTCCCGGAGGACACCAGCCGGAAAGCTTCGGCGACAGTTCAGCTCCCGGAGTACACTGCCGTCCGAACGGCTTCGGCATCGGATGTCCGGCAGCTCCGGCGGTGCCTTTGGCGGCAGTCCGGCAGCTCCGGCGCGGGGAGCTCGGCGGCAGTCCTGCAGCTCAGCTCCCGGAGTACAACCCTTTTCTCCTCCATGTCGCGTGGACTTCAGAGAGTCAAGGCCAAAGTTCCTTTCCCCAAATTCTTCTCAACCATGGCCGAGATATCCCCCACTACGAGTCTTTACTTGTTGTGGAAGTGCCAGAGACGTCAGACACAGTCTTTTATGATTCATAATATCATCCGAGGCGCACATAGCTTTTGGCCGTGATATTAGATTTAATATTATATAAATATCCATACATAATATTATTATTATTATTATTATTATATTATATTATATTATATAGATATAGAGCTCCAGGAGTCCGCAAACGGCAACAATCCCTTCTCCTCCAGGCTGTGGTTGAGTCTGACAGCTCATTGGTCAATGGGCAGCAGCTCATTTGCATTAAAGCTACAGACACCAGAAACAGCGCATTCTGAAGGGACTGAAACAGAGGGGAATAGCGGTAGGCGAGATTTTTTTTTCCGAAAAGCTATATCCAGCAAACAGCTTCAAAAACATGTTTTCTGGAACTCAAATACTATGTTTACTTGTTGTGGAATTTGAATGAATGTGGAACGCCTCCACCTGGTGTTGACCAGAGACCTTAATCAGGAGAGTAATTGCATGCGTGCAAAACGAACAGTGAATGCCAGAGAGCAAACGGTATTTTACTGCTCCCAACAAACTTAGATTTTTAAGTATACAATCCACACAACCTACCTGACCAACTAAGGTCAACTTCAACAGGCCAACTGGGTGCAGTGTCAACTGGAGGCAAGTACAAGAAACTCTCAACAGCATAAAGGCTGTAGTTAATCCCAAGCCGAAGAAGACACTGACCTAAAAGTTAGCATCTGCAAACATTTGCTTTAGTGAGTTTTTTTTTTTCTTCCAAAAGGCATAATAGGCCTCTTCTTTTGTCCTAGAGGTCATAGCTCGTAAATGGCCCCAATGACAGCCATAAGTGGGTAGTAGCGCCTCTTATCGGTGCTGCATTGAACTCAATCAGTCTCATTTCACTTAAATGTTCAAGCCATTTGCCACATCATTTATTTCATTTATTTCTCAATTAACATCACAAAACATTCCAGATGTACACGTGGTTCATATCAGCTCTTTGTCCAGCCACTGGGCGTCCTCCAAGATGTAGCCCAGGCCCATGGGGGCCCTGGCCCTGGGTTGAGACGCTCTGAAGGAGGAGGAGTTTAGGATCAGGTCATCCCCGGATCCTCTCTGAAAAACAAGGGCTACCTGGTCAGGTGGTGTGACCGCAAACAACTGAAAACGTTTCAGAATAGCACAATGTTGAGGGCTGTCTATACCCTGGATTTTATTTTCCTTTTTCAAAAAAATTAATTGTAAAACCATGTTGAAGATGTTTGGTCTGCCTTTAAGGGGATCATTGGAAGTTAGGGAATTACCTTTGGACTAACAACCCTTCGCACGGCCGCCAATTCTCCTCCAATGAAGTGAGGGCCGGCCATCTCCGCCTTGTCGGCCTCCTCCCCCGTAGCAAACCTGACGAAGCCCACCGCCTTGCTGTCTTCTGACTTGTAGTTTTTAAGGATCTGTGCGAGAGATCAGAAGTCACTGGCTGCAATAGTAGGTAAAGGAACTACCCTTCAGTCATTTTGCTGCAAAACGCCTTTAAATGCAATTTGTCTGGGTTCACCTTGCACCCAGTGACATTCCCCCAGTCTCTGAAGTAGGCCTGCATGTAGCCTTCGTTGATGAAGGCGTTCAACTGCGTAATGATCAGTCCGTGTTCCTGCCAAAGTACATAAATAAACAAGAAATAGGTTTGGGTAGGTATACGTTATAGTGAATCACCAGTTACTTACCAGCTGATAGTTTTTTTCCAAATCCGCCATGAACATCTTTGGTATGCAAATGTATGATCTCTTTTCTTGTGTTTTTGTACCTAAAAAAAATTGATATCAATAAATGACAATTGTGTGTGCGGGCATGTATATGTATAAATACCTACAATACATATAATTGTAACACAGAATAAGGGTACGTACCATTGTCCATCTTTGTGCTGTGAATGAACTAGGCTTGTGTGACGAAGTGTTATGAAGGGAGAATCTTTAAAGCAAAGGGGGCTGGGTTTCAATAAGGTATTTACCTGATGCAGAATGTTGTATTTCCATCTTAAGAAAATGAAGAGCAACATTCCATGCTCAGTGTGTCATCCGCAAAACTTCTAAGGTTATAACACTGTTTCTGGAAGGCGTAAATGGTCAAATTACAGATAGGGTTCTATTTGTCGCCTTTATGTGTTCTTTTACTGGTTAGACTGCATTATCAGAATACACAGCAATCTAGTGTTCCAACACGCGCGGATCATTTGGCATAAAAGCATGCAAGTATATTAAAAACAAATATTTCAGAATTCAGCGGTCAAACAGCTGATATGATTTAATACAAACATCCATTCCAAGCTATATAATTAACCATATCAATGTAGAATTTGTGACCCAATTTTATCGATGTTCACCTCAGGCTGTTGCCCAAGTGTTGTTTTCAGTTACAATATTATTTTGACCTTTTATTTCGATAAGACAAATATTGCTCTTTGAGCTTGATAATGACAGATTTTGGCACAAACTGGATTTGTGAATACATGTACTGTATATGCTAAAAAGAGTCGCGGTGGTTTTGATCAATCCTCTGGGTTGGGGACATTTTACTTGAGCTTATTATTTGACTCATTAAGAAGCTCTGCACCCAAAACACACACAATGAGCGAACCAATAAATACATAAAAAACTGACATACATCAATTACTTATTTAAAACCCTGACTACAGGATTGCTTGCTTTGAAATACGTACCCTAGACTATCAAGGTGGTAGATGCGCCTCACAGAAGCGTGTTTGTAAACCCCCTATGATGTAACCCAATAATTTCTGAAGGGAGTTTCAGGAGTTTGCATATAACTTCCCCAATCTCAGGCCAAAGAGGCAGATCCCTAGATCATATCTTTATGATGACAACATGCCACCACAGAGAGGAAGAACTAGGCCAGGGGTGTCAACAATCAGAGCCATATTGAGGGTTGTGATTAAAATCAGGTGCCAGACATTAATTACAATGATAATTTCATTGAAATGTAAGTAGTAACAATGCATGCATGCACAATATTGAAGTTTTTTCATGTTTGTGAGTAACTCTACCAGCAAAACTGATTCATAAAGCAAAATAGTGTTTATCAATTGCTGAATAATGTTTGTTGCATAAAATGATAATGGCACAGTTACAAAACACATTTGGATCACAGTACTTTTGTCTTGAACAAAACAACTGATAAGCTCATGGTTTTCAGCAAAACTGTTTAATAAGGCAAAACAGTCAATGCAACCGGTCGTATCTCAAATCGCATGGCTTACTTTGGTAACTTCAGAGCACAACAATAGAGCCTATGCCAAACCGCAAAACTTTGATTGACTCGTTCAATTCTGGCAATTCTTGTGCCAGAGGCCACAGAAGTGTTCTGTTTCTCTATATTTATGGCATGTAAATTGTCCTGATAAGAACTCTAAGATGACAGAAGTAAACACAGCTCTGCATCTGTAGACTATCTTCACAACACCCACTGTTGTTCTCAGAAGTGGGTAGTAGGGCTATGGGTATGTGTCCTATGGGTAATACATGGTACTGCAGTGAACTCAATGCCAGTCTAATTTAATTTCAATGAAAAATGTTTTCCAAGCCGTTTGTCACATCATTTATTTGAGACACATCATAAATGTATAGAATTTATAGTATAGTTATAGTAGAGTAAACAAGATGACAAAAAGATGTGGAACAAAGATTGCAAAAAAGTTTGCCTAAAAAAAATTAAAACTCGAAAACATTGAAAAGACAAAGCATGTCAAATGCAAAAAAAAACAGATTTACCTTTGCATTTGACATCACAATACATCACACATGTATGAGGAGCCGTTTAGGACATAACTAATTGAGACACTCTCACACACATACCTATGAAACACTCTTACACTCACTACTGAAACGCTCACACACTCACTACTGAAACACTCACACATACATACATACTCTTCTGAAACACTTACACATACATATGAGAAACACACACGCATACATACATACCTCTGTGACATATACACATACATATGAAATGCTTACATTCATACAAGTGAAACATTTATACGTATCTATCTGAAACACTCATGCAAGCACATATTTGTATAAATGTTTCAAATGTATGAATACGTTTTTCAGTTATATGTATGTATGCTCTTATGAGGATGTGCAAGCGTTTCACATGTAGTATTCATACCAGTAATTTCAGTAGTGACGGTGAGAGCGTTTCAATAGTGAATGTAAGAGTGTTTCATAGGTATGTGTGCATGAAATTCCAAGGTCAAGGTCGGCATTTAAACCGGAAGGCGGGAACAAAGAGTGCATTTTTGAACAGCCAGAGCGCGCCAATCTGAGCCAACCGTCAAGAGCGAGTCTTGGGCGGGTCTTGGGCGGGTCTTGCTGTAGGCTTTCAACGCAGCGCAGCACCCTATTTAGAAAATATACGATTTCATCGCGATTGCCAATTACAAATAAAGCCTCCAGACTGATCAAAATAACTAAAAGTTTGCACCTTCATATTCATATTCAATAACACAAAAAACCTGAAATGTCAGTCACGCACTCTTCACCGTTGCTTAGATTGGCTGATCAGTCACGCTCTTCAACCGTTGGCTTAGAAACCGGCACTCTTTGTTCCCGCCTTCCGGTTTAAATGCCGACCTTGACCTTGGAATTTCATGCACACATACCTATGAAACACTCTTACATTCACTATTGAAACGCTCTCACCGTCACTACTGAAATTACTGGTATGAATACTACATGTGAAACGCTTGCACATCCTCATGTAAGAGCATACATACATATAACTGAAAAACGTATTTTGAAACATTTATACAAATATGTGCTTGCATGAGTGTTTCAGATAGATACGTATAAATGTTTCACTTGTATGAATGTAAGCATTTCATATGTATGTGTATATGCCACAGAGGTATGTATGTATGCGTGTGTGTTTCTCATATGTATGTGTAAGTGTTTCAGAAGAGTATGTATGTATGTGTGAGTGTTTCAGTAGTGAGTGTGTGAGCGTTTCAGTAGTGAGTGTAAGAGTGTTTCATAGGTATGTGTGTGAGAGTGTCTCAATTAGTTATGTCCTAAACGGCCCCTCATACACATGTACATCTTGTTCAATGTACATAGATAAATGACAATTGTTTTGTTATGTGTGTATGCTTGGGTGTGCATATACTGTATATATACTGTATATGTATGTATGTTTGTATATGTACAGAATATACACTACACAATGAATTCGATACACGATATTCAAATGCAGAATATGGGTACGTACCACTATCCATCTTTGTGCTGTGATTGAACTGGGCTTGTGTGAGTAAGAGCTATGAAGGGAACCACTTTTAAAGCAAAGGGGGCTGGGTTACAATATGGTATTTACATGATGCAGAATATTTTGTTTCCAAGAAAATGAGGATGCTTCCAATGCTCAGTGTGTCATCAAAATTGTGAGGGTATAACATTGTTACAGTAACAATGTCATTGTTCTGGGGAATTATTACAATGTTTCCGGAAGACGGAAATGGTAAAAGAGGGGGTAATTGTAACCTAATTCTAATTGTATGTCCTCTTTGACTGCATTATCAGACACAGCCATAGACACAGCCATATAGTGTTCACACACACGGTGTTAATTTGGCATAAAAGCATCTACGAATATATTAAAAACAAATCTAAAAAAGAATTGTGATTCAACAGCTGCATATCATTTAATAAAAAATCCATTCCCAGCTGTGATTAATCAATATGGCAAATATTGTCCTTGGAGCTTGCTATGACAGATAATAGCCCAAACTAGAAATATGTATAGCCAATATATGTATATGTATGTAGCCAATGTACATGTGTAGCCAACATACAATACAGTTTTTATATATATATATATATATATATATATATATATATATATATATATATATATATATATATATAATATATATATATATATATATATATATATATATATATATATATATATATATATATATATATATATATATATATACAGTGGAGGAAATAATTATTTGATCCCTCGCTGATTTTGTAAGTTTGCCCATTCACAAAGACACAAACAGTCTATAATTTTAATGGTAGGTTTATTACAATAGTGAGGGAAGATGGAATATCAAAAAGGAAATCCAGGAAATCATTTTAAATAAAAGATATAAACAGACTTGCATTTTATCGAGTGAAATAAGTATTTGATCCCCTGCCAGCCATCAACAATTCTGGCTCCCACAGACTGGTTAAATACTCCTACTCCTTAGATACACTGAAAAAAACATGTTACCCACAGCAAAGACACTAGTGTGTCAATCAGTCACCAATCACCTTTATACACAGTCTTGTACCTTTGCCTTTTATTCCGTTTTCCTTTTTTTTTGGCCCCAAATCAAATGTTTTATGGTCACGACTAACTTGACGGATCATTGGGTTGATTCTAGTCATACAACTATTTAACGATTTTCTGGAAAGTCAATGGAGAAAGTCAATGGGAAATTTACTTCCGGAACCAGAGCCGTTCTAAAAGGGGGCGCTCACTGTTACGCTCTATAATAACTTGGTTAGGTGGATGCCGGTTGAAACCGAAGCAGAGATGGTTGTTGTTGAAATGCCATAAATAACCACCCCCCCCACACACACACACACACGCACACACACCACGCACACACACATGTGCACGCGTCCTGTGCGATGCTCATGGTGACGTCACTCCGTGCATCCCAATAGATCAGCCGCAGCCATTTTACTCCGTCAGATAAACTTGGCTCTTCTGAAAAATACACAACCTACATCCGCCCAGGGCCGATCGTGCTGTCGAGGTGTCTATCGGAGCGCAACCTGTTTCTTGGCTTCAAGACGTTCGGTAAGAGCCGACAACTGCCTTGTTGCCTTGGTTTTGGCACGTTAGCGTGTTAGCTCGCTATAGCTCTCGTACATGTCATGAGAGATTCATGATTGTTTACGTAGCGGGAATGGATGGATGTCTGCGACATGGGGGTCTGCGCCGATTAACGTTAGCGCGACTGACAGTCACTGATATCATATTCGTTGGGTGCCCCCGCCCCCCCCCCCCCCACACACACACATAAATTCATATTTGCAGTGTCTGCCGCTGTCACACCTGTCAGATGTATTATCTAAGAGCCATTAAGTCTTACACCTACACTGCTGCCACCGGCCGCATCATTCATACAGTTAGATATCGAAACCCCTGTGAATAAATGATGGTCGCATATTTGAAAGTCTGAGGGCAAATAGCCACGACGCTGTCAAGCGAGTAACTGTACGATGAGAAACCCATATCGCGTTTTAATAACATGACATCTCGTCTCTGTTACCCACGCCAATGTTATTTTCGCGATCACTGAGGGGAAGGCCGGCGGTTCTTACATGATGTAAGACGAGTGATGTCATCATGTAACTAATCAAACCCGAGACTTAGTAGTCAACCATTGACATGATGAGGTCATTTCTTATTTGTTCTTTTCATTGGAAAGTCTGAAACGTTGAATCGTGCTACTAGGCGGATATTGGTGTTTGGAAAGCAATCATCTCTGGATTATTTTTCATTAAGTGTTTGTACTCACTGAGGTTTAAAACCAACATTTTCATTCAGAATATTTGTAGAATTTATCTAATGATTTTTTTAATGGTTTTTTAAATGTTGTACCAAAGCCATATGCTTGGGTAGGCCTACTATATTTGCACTCTTAACTGAAAAGTTGTCTAATTGATCATATAAAAATAGACAAGGTCAAACCATAGTGTGGAACTTTTCCCCAACTTAACCTGTTCCTCCTGCATGGTCTGATTGTCTTTCAGTCGTGTTGGCAGTATGAATATTATTTTAACAATAGTCCTTCGATAAATTTAGCCTGCAGTCTGGGTGCTACTGGGTGTACAATACTGGTTCCATTTCATTGTTTCCCTTGTTTCGATTGTGAGTTTGTTGTCTACCCTCAATAGAGTTTAGTTCCTGTCACCTGATCTTTATTTTTGGCACCTTATTCTGAAGCCTGAGACCCCATTCTCTGCTATTGTACAGTCTATCTTTTTTTTTTTTTTTACTCTGGCTTTATAATTTAAAATGTGTCTTCCATTCAGTAAAGGCCAGCAGCTGGCAAGGCAGGGAGGAAACGGCATGACCTGTCAATGTGTGGGAGCACAGATGAACGTTGACCACGTCAATGACATAATTTGTAATGTTTGTTCTCTGGGAGAGAGCTACAATACTTAAGTCTGCTGTCTGCTGCTTAATTCTACACAGGCTTCCCACCACCAACACAGCTGACCATTATGTGGTTCTCAACCGTGTGTGGGTGTGTCTTCATGTGTGCGTGCGAGTTAGAGATGACATGGACGTTATGGCCGGCACATCGTCCAATTGTTAAGTTGGTTTTTATTTTTGTCCTTTTGTGATACACATAGTAGGATATGGTATTCAGTGGTAGTAGTATGAACAAAGTCTGCCATTGAGTACTTGATATGAATTATATAGTGTGTCTGTGTGACCTGATGCTATTTGTAGTATCGATGACCCCTGGCCTCCCTTTCGTCGGTATGCAGAGCTCTTCCAACAGCCTCCCACCCCCCCCCTCTCCACTCTCGCTCTGTCTTCTTTTTTCTTCCCATATCATTAAGTTTGGCCTCGCTGGGAACCTGTGCGCCCGAGGTAACTTTACATTTATTTTGCAACGATAATTCCAGTTTTGAATGTGACCTAATACATTGACCAAAGGGGTTCCTCTCTTATTTGAACTGTGGTATGCTGTGGTGTTGTCGCAAATGGGTCAATCAATCACTCGAGTTGTTTAATGGTTTCAGTGGCCTTGTGCAATTCCCCTCAACTCCCATGTATGATGTACGTGTCTGGAGGATGACTGGATCAAGCCCACGTTCAGCTCATAGACACAAACAAATAATGACTTGGTTTAGCTTCCCCAAGTGTGTATATCCGCTTTGGGAAAACCACTGCAAATCTGAGATTCCCCGATAGCACACTTATGGCACTCTTGAGTCTAACCTGTTCTCATTTAGTATGTCACTTAGCCATACCACTTGAAACAACGTGAAATGCAGAGAGGCAGGGAATTTATCCGTCCATATTTAGCACCGTTGAGCTTATTTATCGTTTCACCTCTTCATTGGGACGCTGGAGGTCTGGAGATACTGAAACAAGCCGATATTGATGATCTGTAGTTTTCTACTCAAATCAAATTATATATACAACTGCAGCAAGTCTGCTGTATTTCTGCTGTATTGAGGGTGTGCTGGTGAAGCCAAATGTTTGACTGAATCTTGTCTTGCCAGACACACCAACAAGAGGTAACTAATTAGTGGTAACACCGCCAACATGAAGTAACTAATTAGTTGTTACAGCAGCAGCTTAGCCTGTGGGTGTTTGCCTCCTAGCTGGTTTCTAAAGAGTTACTTCCAGCCACAGACATTTTTTGAACCCCAGAGCAAATTTCTACTTGTTCTGGGCCCTTTTAAACTATTTATAAAAAGTAACTTCCCCATTTCTTTGTAGAACATTAATGACTTCTATTATATTGTTCCCCTGAGGCGGACATTAATGAAGTTTAGTGAGAATTGTCTCACTGAGACGCTGTTAATTTGGTTATGTTCTTAATAACACGCAAGAAGAGCTCTTTCACTTGTTTGGTCTATCTTCATCTCTTTTTTCAAGCTCTCTGTTTCTGTGTCTCTCTGTCCCAGGATAAGGTGCCACAATTGATTCTTATTTAGTATTTTCATATTTCATATTGCGAGCTCTGGGCAGGTGAGTCTTGTGGATCTTCGACTTCCTGACAAAAAGTACTTAGTTCATGTATCAATGCACAACCTTTAGGCATCCTTAAGCAAGATTTCAGGTCTTTAATGGGATATTTTGATGACAACAGCTTCTTTGGAAAGTGTTAAAAAATCACTGAATAAGCTAATGTGAAAAACTGCTGATCTCCGTATGTATGTGCACCTAAAACGCTTATTTTGTCTAAGAGAGCCTAACTCGAAGCACATTTCCCTTTCTGAAGAGTAAACATTGGATGAAGCACATTGTGTTCCCGATGGCCCTAGTCGTGGCCGTCTTAACACATTTAAATTATTCCCACAACTGAGTTGTCTCTTCAGGCAACTAAAGGCACAACATAAAATTCAGAGCCTCTCAATTCTTCCTTTCTAAGTTTGGAAGATCGAAGTATGTTTTCCTCCTGGGGAGAGAAAAATACTACCACCCCCCTCCCCCCTTAGTATACATCTGTGCTCATATCAGAGGTCAATTGAGATTCTGTAGTTGTTCTGAATGGTTGTTGCTAGACTCCGAGCCCCAAGCCAGGGCTTCCATCTGGACCTGGGCTTCAATTCTGCCTGGGACACGGCCTTGTGTTTACCCCAATGTAGCCTAGTGTGCCGTGACTTCTGTTTCCTATAGCACCATTACTTTCCTTCATTCACATTCACTCTCTTTCGCTCTCACTCCCTCACCCTCGGCATCTTGTCTTAGTCTTGCTATCTCTACCATCTCTCTTTCTTTCGTTCTCTCTGTCTCTTACCCTGCAGCCTGAATTACTCTCCATCTCTGGCGCACAAACTCTCTGTCTCTCGCTCTCTCCTCACTATCTTTGTTTGAATTGAATCCCGACTCCCGAACATGTGGCAGACGGTGTGTTGGAATGTATGGAGAGTGTCTAAACAAGCATGAGATGTACTTTTGCCCTGTACATCTGTTTTTCTCTCTCTCTCTCCCTCTCTTTTCCTTGTTCTCTCTCTCTCTCTCTCACCCACTCTCTCTCATCGCTTTCACTCTCTTGAAGTTTCCTAGCGACCTATATCCAATTGAAGCCCATCTGGTATCCAACAGGCTGATCTTTTGTAAATCAGCCCAAGCGAATGGCCGGGAAAGGCTCTCTCTTTGCATCATACCACCAAGAAGACCGTATTGTTTTCTCCTTCTCTGGCACTTTGATGCCACAGCACTTAAACTGACAAGAGTCTCTTGAGCATCCCTCGCCATTGTACCTCTGATCGGACCCATCCACCTCCCATCGCCATAGAGACTGCCGCCAGTTTCCCCGGTAACGCACAACACATCTGCGGTCATCCGAACGCTCAAAACCAGCCTAAAGCGGAGAGCTCACATTTAACTGTGGCTAATTTTGGTTACTTCCTCGCCCACCGAAGCTAGTTAATATACTCTGATCCCGAATAATGTCGAGGTCCTAGAACTGCTGGACACAGGTTGTTTTTGTTGAGGGTTGAATTTGTTATTGAGTGTTGGAAATTGACGATTGGACCCCTCTCTCATATCTTTCAGGTCTCCTTATCCATGGCTTAGAGTGGCAGCGAGCGATCAGACAGGCTGACCAGACAGCTGATCCTCTCCTCTCCGACCAAAGGTAAGCTCTGGTCGTACAAAAGAAAAATGCCAACTGTACCATGATATGACCCTAAATAAGCTCTTGGTCTGTGGACAATGGACAAATGGATTCCATTTGTTGTGTATATGTGTTGTTAGGGTTCATAATATTTATTACATTTTCTTCTCCTTATATGTAGCCCGCTGCTTAGGTATAAACCCATTAGAGGTGTAGAGCTTTGTCTCTCAATTTCATCCCTCCGTCCTCCTGTGGTGGACGGAGATGATGTCCTGAGGGACATGAGCTTTCTGGTCTGCCTCTAAGCTGAATTGCACATGATCCAATGCCAGGCTTAATTGAAGTTGTGACTTGTATCACCATTTACTATTTGCCTATACTTTATCCAAAGTGACTCGCTACCAAGTCAGAGGCATTAAAGAGCAGTCATCAACAATGTCTAAAGGTAGCCTGCGGACATTGAATGGAATCAAACACAAGAATCTCTGAAGTCGCATTTTCGGACTCTTGCTCTACGACTAACGCACCTCTGTGAGGTCTTCTGTGGTTCTCCCCCCCCCCCCCCCCCCCCAGTCAGTCCATGGGCTCCCCCACGACGTTCCCCCTCCCCGACTGCCGCAGCCCGCAGTGCTGGGTCGAGGTGGGGCGTACTCTGCCAACGCCAACAAAGTTGTTAGCTTTACCAACGGCTCCTGCGACCCTTCCGACTGATGGCTGTCGGCCCTCGCTGAAAAACAATAACCGCCGCCGGCCCCGTTTGCGCTAGTGCGGCTCGGCCATCCGTCATCCCCCCGGGGTCGTGCGGCCGTCAGAGGGCCTTGGTTACCCCGGCTGTTTGTTTTGCTCCCTGAAACGGTTCCCTTCCCGGACACTATTTTAGAAAACCGCCGTCGCTCGGTCGCATGGAGACGGCGACGGCGATGGCGGTGGCTGGATCCAGAAGAGAGCCGTAGAACCGGTTCTTCAAACGGGCTTCCTGTGTTTCTCAGGCCTCAGTGGTTTGAAAATGATTATTCCTCATATAATTATCAGCTAAGTGGCATGCTCTTTAATGAGAAATGGGGGCAGGCCCTGAATGCTTCCAGATGTTCCGAGAGTGAAATGCCACCCCAAGCCTTTTAACCAGTCCGAGCGCTCCGTGCCAATGCGTCGGTAATGATTGTTATTCTGAGTTGCCGGAGTCTTTTTTGGAAGAGCCCACAAAACGGTCATGATGTGAACCTGTGGGTTTTCTTTCTACTTCTTTGACTCATTGATCCGGCACATTAAAGTGTACTGCATAATTTATACTCTGCATAATTTAGTCTTTTCCTTTATAAGACTAATTAGTTATTAGTCAAATGCTATTATAAGAAAAAGGCCCACACCCCACATTTAATGGGTCCAAGCCCGTCTACAGTCAATCCTGTAGTCCTTTCTTTCACCCAAACTAACCGGCTGCCAATGGGCATAGATTACGCTATGTCCCTCTTATTTGATCTTGGCTAACAACGTGTATCTTCCCTTTTCTTTTCTTGCAGTTGTCGCCGTGACAACAGAGAGCAGGCGGGCTGCCTCACCTTCAGACTCTTCCATCGCCGCCCGATACCCCTCCCAAATCCAACCTCCCTGCCCTCTTCATAACGGCACCATGGAGCTCCAGGCCTCCATGGGGCTGTTGGGAGCAGAGGGGGATTGTGGGATGTTGAGTCTCCTGGTGCCCAGTCCCCAGAGTGAGGCTGTGACCCACGAGTTGGAGGAGCTGACTCTCCAGCCCAGAGTGAAGCTGCTCCCCCTCAACGAGCGCAAGAACGGTAAGCCCACCCATCATCTCAAGCCAAGGTCAATGTTTCTCTCTGGAATGCCGTCATGGGAGAGTTTAAATGTCTACAATCCAAGGCTGTGTTCCAACACTACTTCCCGTGCCCTCATTCCTATTGCTTTTTCACTATAGCCTCGAGGAGTCGCGAGCTTGCAAGTTGGTCGTTGAGCGGTGAGGGAAGCAGGAGCGTGGGAACGGGACTGGCGCGCTACTATAGCGTCTTTCTAATGTTGTAGTCTCTGAAGTCTCTGAGCTCCTGAAGCACTTCCTGCGTAGGATACACTGATGTGTCCTCGGACCATCACCGTCTCAGCCCGCGCTGCTGACTGCTTCTCTGTCCCACTATGTGGGACAGTGTGTGCAATGGGGATGGCGGATGACATAGGGAGATTTAGGAAGTCGGTCCATATAGATGCTCCGGTCAGGGCGCCGCTGAAGGATAAAGAAGGTCTGTAGAAGGTCCAAGTAATGCAGCGTTTAAAAAAATAAGTCTGAATCCAAGACCACAGAAACTGCACGTACACTGTGTGTGTGTGTGTGTGTGTGTCTATGTGTGTGTTTGCCCGTGGTTAGTCAGTCATTCCGACCGGTCGGCTTGTGCACCCTGTCGCTGGGTCAACCAATCATTGGCTAACGGCAGTGCCTCATCAACATTCCATCAGGCGAGCCCTGATATTCCCATCAGATTTCACCCAAAGGAAATTGCAGTGCGTTCCACTCGCCCGGCTTCCCGTCACTCTCACCAGACTGTGGCTCTTTGAACCAGGGCCACCGTCTTGACTGAGCGGCTGATGGACGAGCGAGAGCGTTCTTGCAGCAGGTTTTTGCAGCAGCGCTGGCAGCGCCGCTCCATACTGTACCGGGGTAGGGTGCCAGGCGGTAATGATAGCCCGGGACAACATTGACACGCTGGTGCTGAGCGATCGCTCGCTTTCTCAGGCAAATTATACCCAGCGATATCGATCGGATTCCGAGGGGGCGCTTGTCGCCCGGTGCTGCGAGTGATAAAGTGACGCATACAGTATCGTGTGAGGGCCTTGGGTTTTGTATTCAGCACGAGCCGTGTCACGGCCAAGAATGGGATTTAAACTGAACAGTGACTGAGTGGAAAGACTCTGTGGAATTACAACAGCACTAGCCCCACACACTCTCTACATACCCCCCACCCCCCCCTCCGGCTACGAGCGTAAACACAGACACATACACATGGTCCAGACACAGATGGCTCATACTCCCTCCACCCCCACCTCCACCCCAGATCCACCCAACGACCAGATCCCCTTCTGTGTTCTAGTGGTTTACCACCCATGTGTTGAAACTGCCACCTTAACTTGGACGTGGCTCTTGGTCTGTCTTGGCGGTCGACTGGGGGGAGGAAAAGGTGAGCGAGGGGGAAGACGGTGGAGGCGGAGAAGGTGATGGAGGGACTGCAGCCAGCACCGCTGGACTGGCAGTAGCTCTGCGCCGCGAAAAGCATCGCCAATTTGGCCAGGAGGCTAATCTATCAGATTAACATGTGAGCACAGACGTCCGACAACGTCAGACAACCCAGAAATAGGCCTCAGAGAACAGATAAAAGACTCTTATCTGATAGGATACTTCCTGCTCTTTCTTCACGCTCACACATTTAAGTACAGCTTATACTAGGCGCCATTTAAAATAAATGAGCTCTATGTTCTTATTTGTGGACATGAGGTTAAAGTGGGGTTGAAAGAGAGGGAATGACATTTTGCATGGGGCAGCAGGTCAGAATCCAACCCGGATCCCCTGCCTGACGTGGTGCCTCTGTGGTTAGCAGGTTAGCAGACCCTAACCAGGGTACATAGCCAGAGGACCAACGGGGGGGACTCTTATAACCGACAGACTACACTGAAAGTATCCCTCAAGTGTTGTTGGGTCAAAGAGGGAACCCGCCTTGCAGAGAGCTGGTGAAATGGACTGGAAGTCTGATGTTGATCGTCCCACCTTAAATGGGCACAAGAACACAACCTTCTGGTCAATGCGTATGGTTCCCTCTGCACTGGAGATTTGGACAAATCTGGGGTGGTTCATATTAACATTATTGGTCTGAATAATACCTACTTCTTTGTCCTCAAACATGTGTGGGTGTGTGTGTGTGTGTGTGTGTGTGTGGGTGTGGTTGTGTTCAGAACCAAGCAAAAAGAAATTCAGATATTTGTTTAGGAAAGGCATGGGCTTAACATATACAAAGCGGATGTCTCGCTACCCAGGTTGATGGAAATGCATGCACCGATTTAGTTTCTGTTTGTCTTTTTATAGGAAATGATGATCGCACACTTTATTTTCCAAGCGTGCTTCTCACCAAAGCCCTCTAGATGTTGTTGGTGTTTTTTTTGTGCGCTTTGTTTTGTGCATGCAGCGGTCCTGTTGTGCTCGGCTCTGATTGGCCGATGCTGCTGACTCAGGCATCTGTCCTGACGTCAGGCAGCTACAGGAGCTAGCGGCCCAGCCCTCCCCTCCCCTCCCTTTCTCCCTCCCCTGTGTCTGGCTGTGTGCATGTGTGTACGCAGATACCCTCTGTAGGCACACCAAGAGACACTGAGAGACTGGGGGGGGAGAGCGAAGAGAGGAATAAGAGTGGAAGCCATAGGAAAATCGGGGCATTGTTTTTGTGCTGTTATTATCCTGGCCAGGGTGTGTAGCGCGGCGGAATAGCAGGCTCTCGGGTTGCACTCCATCCAGATTGAACACAACATGACTGTAGAGCAGCAGACGTGCTGTGTTAGCTGAGAGCCGGCTCCTCTAGCAGCCAGTGGTATGAAGCTAAAGCTCTGTGCTTTGGCGAGCAAGTTGTAAGGGAGTGGGCGAGCGAGGGAGCGATGGCTTGCGTGGAGATAGTAACACCTGTCGACCTGACCAGCAGGTTCAGCTCCGGTAAGAACTTTGTTTTTGTGCTGTTCTCTGGTGTTAATAATGCTAATTCTGCAGGTTGCTAAAGCTTATTGACCGCAGCCATTTCAGCTTTTCTCCTTCTCTGTGTCGGTAGCTGTAGTCAAGTCTGTCTGAGGGAGGATTTAGGAGGAGTGGAGTGAGGCGGGGGTCGGTGGGGGGCGTCACACTATTTTCAGAGTTTGGTCGCTCCTTCTGGAAGTGAATCAGAAGGAGTGACCCTCTGGTCCTTAGAAGGGGGTCAGAGACTGAACTATTGAGGAACAAGACGAGGCTGGGCACGTGCATCCTGTCACTTACGCGCTGATGTTGGTGCTACTGGTGGTAGAGTTGAGTGTGTATGGGATGTAGGGATTGGTGTTGCAACAGTGATGCACTTGTAAAACACTATGTAGTAATAAAGTAAATAAATAATGTCCAGAAAAACGACCCAGGGCCAGGAACTACAACTCCCTTTGTGCAGTTCAAGATGAAGTGCCCCTGGACTCAAAGTTGGACGGAACATTTGTGTTGCAGTGTTTTCTCTTTTTGCTAGTGCAGCACTAGTATATTGATTTCATCGATTGTTTAATTTCTTCTGTTGGGCTAATGGACGAATAATTTAGACTACAAAGTTGTACGAATAATAATGGAACCTGAGCGCAAATGGATATCTTAACTGTGCGTGGTTTGACTGACAAGCCACCAATCTAAAGTAGAGAAAAAAACAACACATTTTAAAGAGTTTCTGGGCCTATACACGGCAAACATCTGGCATTTCACTTGACAAATTCCACCAAAAAACCTTAAGCAGATGTCACAAGGACTGGTTAATTTCCTGCTGATCAACAAATTAATCGATTAATACATTGCATCGACTCATCCCTCCTGCAACAGGGATTTCCCCAGAGAGACTTCCAGCCAGCGGGCACATTTGGAGATCTAAACCTGCGGTCTGTTTGTCCCTGGTGTCTGGGGCCCCCCGGCTGGGCTGTCTGTCAGTGGGACACGGACACGTGCAGACTAGTGCTGTGTATTGAATTTAATGAAGGACCTCGTCTCTCTCATGCACCTGGGGGGGGCGGGCGCCAGCCAGGGCCAGGTGCTTCACTGTCTCCGCCAACTGCATGTGTACAGTTTCTCGGGGCGAGCTATCAAGTGCCATGTCTCTTCAGCAATTCAACTGGCGAGGGAGACGTCGATCGGATCGAACAGTTGTCGAGAAAAAAAACGTAGGACAGAGAGACAGACCTACAGAGTCTTCTCTGATTAAAGTTGGATAAGTTTGCGAGACAGTCGAAGTTCTGGGGGAATTCCAATGTGTCCAATTAATCTGGCCTTGCTAGATTAATTTTAGGTTTGTCTAATGCACTGTTCAGTAAAACATTTGGATCTACAAATCAAAAGGAGGCCTTTGCCTCTTCTTTATTGTCCAAACCTCTTTCAGCTGGACAGTCTGACTGGAAACATATTTTCTATTGTTTCACTTCCCCAAACTTCCTGTTTACGGACAGCATTGACCCTTCGCGCTTCCTGCTGCGGTCCACATGTCAGCCGATGCAGTGTTTTCCTCCTACAAGCCTAGCTTACGTGTGCTGCCTCCCCCCTCCTGTTCACAGTTCTGCAGCTGAGGCTCCAGCAGAGACGCACCAGAGAACAGCTGGTGGACCAGGGCATCATGCCGCGTGAGTAGAGAGCCTCTCATAGGCATCCTTCTACCTGACACCCTACCTCTTTTGCAGACACGACCATACCTGGCTCAAACTAGGTTTGCACCGCTAAGACGTCGCTACGTGACCATTTACTAGTGTTTGTCTTTTGGCGTATGCTTTCATCACGGCTGGTCACGAGGTTTGATCCAGGCGACGAAGAGGCAGGGATGACGCCTACAGTCAAGCTGCAGACATTGGGATCCAAAGCCAGAACCGTTCGGCTGGCACAGTCGAAGTCCCTAGCCGCTACGCTAACCTCCCCCCTGCGTACACAAGAACACATGTTATTTCATTGGTGGGGTGTAATGTCTCCCACGTAAACGCCAGGGTTAAACGAATGGGACGCCCTGTATGCAATCTTGATATGAAACGCATGGTGTTTGGACGAGCCGTGCTTCATCTGAATCCATGATGCGTCCCTGTTTGGAGGCATGCGTTTAATGAAACTGTTTTTGTGTTCTCCCTGTAGCCCTCAAGAGCCCAGCTGCTTTCCATGGGCAGATACGCAGCTTGGAAAGAGCAAGGGTAAGACTGCAGAAGGGAACAAGATGCAGTACACTGTAATACATTGGTATGAGAATATCTCAGACTTCTGACCCAGCAACGGCAACTTCAGAACTAGGAACACAGAATCTGTACATTTGAAAGAAAAGTGAATCAAAAAAACCTCAATCCTGTATGTGATTGGTTAGGACCAATACACGGATTTGAATTGGTCAAAAGGTGGCCAATGTGTCCAGAGGATACAAACGCATCGGAAGACGATCTGCAAACAACAAGACACCCGTAAAGAGAGACTCTCCTGCAACTTTTAGTTTTTTTGTCTCATTTCTTAGACGGAGAACTTCCTCAAACACAAGATCCGCAGCCGACCGGAGAGGGCAGAGCTGGTCCGCATGCACATCCTCCAGGGTAAGGATGTGTAGCTCATCACCACTGGGACATCCAGTCTATTATCTGAGCAAATGCTTCCCCGACTGCGGCTCTGGCTTTGCCCAGGATTAGGGGGTCCCTTCTCCACCGCGTCTCATAAAGTTGAGTTTGGCCCGGACGCTGTTTGTACAGTGGTCCGGGAGGTGCAGCGCATATTACATCCACCGAGCGCTGAGTGTTATGCTAGCATGTGGGGGAGGGCAGTCAAAACATTGCAGCCGAGATAATAAATCGTTATACATTAAAGGGGAGCTAAGTACTAAATGGAAATGGCTTGAGCAGCGCCACCACTGGTGAAACCCGGGGTATAGTGAGTTAATCAGTCCTTCGTCATTAAAAATGTACGAAGGTTTCTGGTATACTTTAATAATAAATAAATACATCACATTTGGCAGGCACGGTCATCCGCCGCATCTCTTCAACACACCAACCCCCGACCTCGCCAGGGACATCGTCAGCCTCAATCAGTCCAGCTTTAATCAATCCATTAACGGCCTCATTCTGTTTTTGTTTGGTTCTGTTTTCCCGCTCTCCAGAGACGGGGGCGGAGCCGTCGCTGCAGGCCACCCAGATGAGGCTGAAGAGAGCCCGGCTGGCGGACAACCTGAACGAGAAGATCGCCCAGCGGCCCGGGCCCATGGAGCTGGTGGAGAAGAACATCCTGCCCGTGGACGTCAGCGTCAAGGAGGCCATCATCGGTGAGTGGGCGGGGCTAGGGCTTCGACCACAAGCCGTCCGATTGGTGGAGAACGTGGCGTGGGTGTGGGGGGGGATGGGTGGACGTGGGTGGGTGGGTGGGTGGGTGGGTGGGTGGTTCGGTGTGTGTGTGGGTCAGGAACACTACGGAAAAAAACTGACGCGCGGATTGTTTGTTTTTGAAATAAATAAGTTCTGCCTGAGACATGAACGGGAGGCAGTGTGTGGACGGTGCGGTGTTCGTCAGTGGTGTGGTCTGTCCCTCCACAGTAGGCCAGGTCAACTACCCCAAGGTGCTGGAGGACGACAGCGGGGACGCCATGTCCCCAGAGACACCGGCCAGCCAGGAGTCCCAGAGCTCCGCCCCCTCGCCCCCAGAGACCCGGCTCCCAGAGACCCCCACCCAGGCCCCAGCTCCACCACCACCACCACCCCCGCCCCCGCAGCCGCCGCCCCAGACCCTGCAGGTAGGAGGATACCTGGCTGCAGTAGGATAATAGAGCTCTATTGTACCCGGTGGCGATACCTTTGCTTCTTAGGTCTGGACGTTGATACGTATTTACCTTTTTATAGTAAATAGTTTAATCAATGGCAGAAAGGTCATGTAAGTAGGTAAGACTGCTACAAAGAGCTTTCAGTGTGGAAACTTGTAAGCTGTGAGTGTGGATGCAACATTGCTGTTTTGAGCAGTTTTTCTACACAGACAATGCACATATCTGCACCATCTGCCTTGCGTCTCTTGTTTAGATTTGTATGCAGTAGTCGATGCATTTGATGGAGGTTGTTGATATTTTGGACCATTTCCAGTAAAAAAGTGTTTTTAATGTCTTGAACGTCTTACCATCACAGCCCCCCACAGTTGTTTCCCAAGCGGTGGCAGACTTCATGAAGGCATTCTCCACCAACGAGCAGCTGACTATTCGGCCAAGCTATTCCTCCTGCACAGCCAATCACCACTGTTCTCCCCTCAAAGCCCGGCCCGACGCTTATCAAAGTAAGCACCACAGGTCCAATTTACATATCCTTGCCTTGTTGTTTTAATGTTTTCATTTATAGTAACTTGAATACAACATTAGAATAAGGTTAATCACCAGCATTGTAAATGGTGATAGTGGAAAATGAAAAAGGTACCAATATTAAATATTACAAACAAACATTTCAGATAATAACGGATTTTATTAATAGTCCATGTGATCGTTTGTCGAATTTGTGTCAATTACAAAGTTTATTGTGTTCAACAAAAAACAAAAAGAACCGTTTAAGCTTATAATGTCTCATCCGGTGACTCCACCTCTCCCTGCGTTCCCAGCAAAGCCAGCCAAAGCTGCCGTCGGAGAAGAGCCGCAGTAAGAAGGGCAAAGAGGCCAAGTCGCGGGTGAGGAAGCTCAAGTACCACCAGTACGTTCCCCCCGACCAGAAGCTGGAGGCCAGCGAGGCGCCCATGGACTCCTCCTACGCACGGCTCCTCCAGCAGCAGCAGCTCTTCCTCCAGCTGCAGATCCTCAGCCAGCAGCAGCAGCACTACAACTACCAGACCATACTGCCTGCTCCGCTCAAGTAGGTTTAAAACTACAACTACCAGACCATACTGCCTGCTCCCCTCAAGTAGGTTTAAAACTACAACTACCAGACCATACTGCCTGCTCCCCTCAAGTAGGTTTAAAACTACAACTACCAGACCATACTGCCTGCTCCCCTCAAGTAGGTTTAAAACTACAACTACCAGACCATACTGCCTGCTCCCCTCAAGTAGGTTTAAAACTACAACTACCAGACCATACTGCCTGCTCCCCTCAAGTAGGTTTAAAACCTACAACTACTAGACCATACTGCCTGCTCCCCTCAAGTAGGTTTAAAACTACAACTACCAGACCATACTGCCTACTCCCCTCAAGTAGGTTTAAAAACTACAACTACCAGACCATACTGCCTGCTCCCCTCAAGTAGGTTTAAAACTACAACTACCAGACCATACTGCCTACTCCCCTCAAGTAGGTTTAAAACTACAACTACCAGACCATACTGCCTGCTCCCCTCAAGTAGATTTAAAACTACAACTACCAGACCATACTGCCTACTCCGCTGTAGTAGTTTTAAAAACCACAACTTACAGACTGCATTCTGCAAGTATTCTAGAGTGTTTTCACTACATAATAAGTAAAATGGTGTTGAGGCTACAGTCTGGAGTTTGCCCTACAGCTCTCGACTCAACCTCCGCTCTCCTTGTCTTCCATCTTTTATTTGATACACCTAACTCTATCCACGACTCGCTCTCCCTTTCCTCCCTCTCTCCAGACCCGTGGGCGAGGGTCAGGGCGGCACCTCCATCGTGGTGTCCCTCCCGGCCGCGCCCATGCCACAGACCTCGCCCCCTCCTCCCCAGGTGGCCCAGACCCCGGCCCGGCTGTGCGGCTCCCTGTCCAACCGCAAGCCCGGCGTGCTGCCCGCCAACCTGGAGGAGATGAAGGTACCCAGCCCCGGGCTCCGGAGGGGGAGGAGGAGAGAGATTTACCACGGCCCATCACGACAATATTTACACAAGACACCGTTGTCTAGACTCTGCTCACGGGCCACGATAAATAGAGCAGCGCCAGATGGACGACGGAACAGAAGAAACCACACGCTTTGAGGCCCAAAGCCAAATAAATCCTAACTATAGACTTGATGTTGTGTTTCAGTCAGTGAGGGCCAATGGGGCATGTCGGCGCGTGAGTGATGCGCATGGTATGCGGCTGTTGTCAGGAGGTATATGAAGATAACAGGATGATTCAAACGACATCCTGCCGAGATGCGGCGGCAACAAGCGCCTGAGGTTGTAGCGTCTTTATCGGCCCTGTTCCGCTGATGGTCGTGATTGTCGTGTAAGCGAGCCCTATCATGTGTTGGGAAGACATTGAGTCGATGAGGCGTTCCCAAATGCCACAAGTATTACTTTCTCTCCAGGGAATTTCCCTCCAAGGCATACATACCAAGGCTCATTTAAGGGCCTACTTAGTTTGAAGTATGAAACGGGGAAAAAAAATGGAAAGGTTAAAAATAACCACCCTAGCAGAACGTCACGCGACGTCACGTCAATGCGCTCTTTGAACCCGCTCCATGGAAGTGGTCGCATTAGCAACCTCTAGTGACGGATGCTGTTATATATGTACGGTCTCGAGTAATGGGCTCCTTTTTTGCCGCACTATATAACTACCAGGGCTGCTCAGAACCTTGGCGTCCCTTGAAGCGCCATCCATCACCACACCTTATAAAACACCTTATAAACACAGCAACAACGCATGACCTAAAATCCAATCTTCTGACGTGTGTTTTCCTTTCCACTCTGAAAGCCGCCCTCGATGTCTGGCCTGCGCCCGTTTTTACATTTTAGTCAGACTCGGACCAAGAGTGGATCCGAAAGAACGAAAGACGGGTTACATGCTGGACAGGGGCATGGTGTTGGGGCCTCACTACTACATTCTTCTACATTATTTTACCCTGTAATGGAGTAGTAGAAGAGAGACATTGTGCAGGGTCTAAGTGTGTTCCTTTAGCCACTGAGCCACTGTACAAGACACCACTGGTCTCCTCAGCCCCACCTCTGTTCTGACGACCATCCGATCTCTTCCAGGTGGCCGAGTTAAAGATGGAGCTCAAACTACGTGGGCTTCCTGTGTCCGGCACGAAGACCGACCTGATGGAGAGGTTGAAGCCCTTCCAGGACAACCACGGCACCTCAACCCACAACGCCACCCCTATGGAGCTGAGCAACGGCGGCCTTGCGGGACGCCTACCTGTCCAGCAGAGGGCTCTGGACGGCACCGGCTCCACTCCTCCAGTCTCCCCCCTCTGCAGCGAGCTCTCCATGCTCCAGCAGGACCTGGCCAGGTCCAGGGCGTCCCCCGACCCCCAGGAGGTGAGCCCCGGGCGGGGAGGCCTGGTGTGGGCCCACCCGGGCCAGGCTCCGGTCCCGGAGGAGAAGGACCGCCGGCTCCACGAGAAGGAGCGGCAAGATCGAGGAGCTGATGAGGAAGCTGGAGCAGGAGCAGCGGCTGGTGGAGCAGCTCAAGATGCAGCTGCAGGTGGAGAAGAGGAGCCAGGACACGCCCTCCTCCGTCAGGCTCCTCCTTCCCTTCCGCCCCTACCCCCACCGCCGCCGCGCCCACCCTCCTCAACTCCAACCTGGTCAAACTGGAGGGCCGGCTCCTGGCCAACTGCTCGTCCACTAACTCCGTCCTGGGCCCCTCGGCGCCCCCCAACCAGCGGGCCACGGTGGTGAAGCTGGAGGACGTCACCATGGCCTCGGGGAGGCCGGTCCACCCCCAGGCCCAGACCCAGAGGATCCCCCAGGTGCAGCTCTTCCCCCAGATCCAGCGCCAAGGAGGCCCCGGCCCCCGCTTGGTCTCGCAGTCCCAGCGGAGCCCCAACGGCCATCAGCAGCAGCAGCAGCAGCCGGCCCCCGGCCTGCAGCAGTTCTTCATCAGTCACCAGGGCACTGTGTCCCAGGTCCTGGGTCAGCCCCAGACCCTGCTGACCGCCGGGAGCCAACCCACGACACAGATCCTCCTGCCGGTCTCCTCTGCCCGGTAACACCGCCGCGTCCACCGCCACCATCCAGCTGCCAACCTCCTCTGTGGGCCTACAGCCCGTGCTCCAGCACGCAATGTCCAATCCAGCCCCTGGTCTGGTGCGGGCCTCGCTCGCCCCGATGGGGACGAGCCAGCCAAGCCAGCAGCTGACCAATCACACCCCTCTGATGCAGGTCAGTGAGACCGCCTGGTGATTTGGTGACATGAACCATGGCAACAAACGAAAAAGTATAATCCCAACAGTTTTTAAGTGAGCTCAAGGCCTCCTTGTGCCTGACTTGAGTAGTACAGATTTGTTTAATATGTGACAGAATATCTGAAATTGAAGCCATTGACACAGGCAATTAACAACCACTAACATATCTCCTATTGTATATCAAAAATGCATAACAATGTACAACAAGGTGTCTTTGCATCCCATTTCATTTGACATGCATATTAATAATCGTCGCAGCTTTTTGGCCATGGGGTCGTCTATAGGTGAGCCATAACCCTAGCACCATACGTTGGTACGAAGGCCTATGAAGCTCACCCCAAATTAAAAATTCTGCATCCGAATAATATAATAATAAAAGTGAGAATAGCAGTCTCGTGCCGCAAGAGCTTGAAGCAGCTGTCCGCTGGCTTGGACAGGCCTGCTTTGTATCACATTGGTGTTGTTTGTTCATGGGGGCTTGTTTCACGGCCAAACTAGAAAGAGTTTCGTCACATGTTTTTTTTTCCCCCTCTATCATTTCCTCTTAGACCCTGACGATGTGCAACAACACTCCCACGGGCCTGGAGGCGCAGAATAGGCCGGAGGCGAATCCCCAGTGTTTCCTGAGTCGTTCCCCGGAGAACAGGGCTTCCCCGCGGGCTTCTCCCAACCACAGCCTCCCCAACGGAGGCCTCAGCAAGGTATTTTAGAATTTTGTTTTTCTAATGGTCCACAGAGGGTCTATAGCGCTAATTGTTGCAGTACCGTACCTTGCATTTACACTTTGACAACAACCCTTATTTCTGGTCTGGGATTTAATAAAATACACCTTGTTTTATTTTCTTGTAAGCGATGTGTCTTAAGATCTCCTTCTATTCATAACAATTAATATTCAATTGCTTTGTCTTTTGCAGTGTCCCTCTCCGTTCCAGCAAACCATAATGCTGAGCCCCACATCGCAGGTCGTCCAGCCCCCAAAGAACAAGGAGCCCCCCAGATACGAGGACGCCATCAAACAGAGCCGCAATCAGCATCTGAACAACATCTCACAGGTCAGACAGGCCCACAGTGCTCTGAGGCGTACACGGTTACTATCAGATGCGTGTGCACTACACACAAATGCATCAAAAAGACGCTCATATCCCTCTTGAGCCCAAACACATGGTCATATCCAGACAGACCCTCGTTTTTATCATTTTATTCCCAGAATAGATTTGAGTCTATATGAAGCAAGCAAAGTTAATGCAGCCAAGCTAAATTTTTGTGCTTTGCTCCCTTAACAAAAACATTATTCTATTTATGCAAATATGAAGCAGAATATGTGCACACAAGTATTTATTCATTCACAGCCTCGAGGCTGTTTCCTTGATACTGGTCATGCACTCCTCAATGCTCTTTCCCTATTGGCTCGGTTCTCAGGTTCCCACAGCAACCAGCCAGCAGATGGACGACTTGTTCGATATCCTGATAGAAAGTGGGGGTAAGCCAGCACGCGCACACACACACACACACACACACACACACACACACACACACACACACACACACACACACACACACACACACACACACACACACACACACACACACACACACACACACACACACACACACACACACACACACACACACTCACACCACTCTCACACTACTCTATCTACTATTAATAGCACAAACACATTTAAGGAATCCAAAGAAAAGTGTAAAATGTTGAAAAGTGCTAATGACACCAGACACCATCGTCCTAAAAATAACCGACAATGTGTTTCTGATATTTCAGTCGTGGATATTTCCTACCGTTGGAGCAACGGAAAGCCTCTCGGGTCAGCCCAGATCAATCCCTAGCGGACACTAACCCCTGGTTTCATGTCCTTGTCTCCTTCCTCAGAGATAACCCCCTTCATCCAGCAGGACCCCCACGCTGCCCTCCCCAAGAGCCTGCCGGTCACGGCCACCGTCACCACCCTGCCGGTGAACACCGCCTTCTCCAGACCCCCGCCCCACATCCAGGTCGCCCCCCCGCCGGCCCTCAGCCCGTCCCCCGACCCCAGCCTCTCCTCCCTGGCCTCGGACCGCCAGCTGGAGGCCTTCCTCGAGCGCACCCTGGGCGGGACCTCCCCGGTGTCGGACCCCCGCACCCTGGGCCTGATGGAGGAGCTGCAGGCCCAGCTGATGGAGCAGCAGCAGCACCCCTACTCCCCCATGGACACGTCAGAGCTGTCCTTCTGCGACTCGTCCCCGTCCTCGCTCAACATGGGCCTGTCCGACCCGGGCCTGGACAACATGGAGTGGCTGGACCTCACCATGCCCCCGGGGCCCGCCGGGGCGCTGACCCCTCTGGGGATGCCCTCGGACTTCCTGGACACCCAGGACCTGCAGCTGCATTGGGAATAGATGGGGCCGGGCCGGGGGGGCTTAGACTGACTGGAGCCACGGGGATGCGTCTGGCGAAGCGGCTCGACTACGCCCGAGAGAAGGATGGACTACCGCCCGAGAGAAGGATGGACTACGCCCGAGAGAAGGACGGACGGACCGCGAAGGAGGCTAGTGAGGAGGTGTCCACCGATGGCCATTGCAGTGAGGGTATTGTGATGACAACGGTAGCTTCTCAGAGGGAGGACGCTGAGTTTGTCCGAGGGCCGTAGCCCTTGTCGAGGAGTTGCTCCCTCAGAAGGAAAGTCCACTCACATTCGAATTGTTCACAAGTTTTCACGACGGCCACGAAGCTATGTTGACCATAGCGCTACCTTTCTATTATCAAAGAGTCCATTTATAATAGCACTTGATCAAAGTTGAGAAAGTCACATTGGGCTTTATAAGTTGGCATTAACCTGGGTAACCTGTAGACCACAACCTTGAGTACAGGGTTAAACGGTAGAACAGACCGGGCCATGGGAACATTAGGTATACAGAGACTTTTTGGTGTGTGGGTGTGTGCATGTAAATACTGCATAGCGCGTTTGGCGAGGGGAGTTGGGGGAGAGGTTTTCCTCGGTTCTTCAGATATCCTTACCTCAGCTTTCCGCTGGACACACACACACACACGCACAGGCACACACACAAGACCCTGACCAGACAACTCTCAGAGTTGGCTTGGCAACGTACCCTTTAGGCAAACATTCTGTGCCAAACTAGGTTAGGTGCTGTCAGTGATTCTCTGGCCCGGTTGACCCAGTGTTAGGCAGGGCATTCACGTCTTAGACCAGGACCAGGTTGTTTTAGGATCTCTGTTGTCAATACTTTAAAATGACAAAAGCAAAAGCTCACTTTCTTCCATTTACTGCATCTGAATGCTCAGTACCCACACTTTAACCCTGTACAGCACTTAATCCAGAATATACAACACATGGGCCACCTAGCGCGTGGCCAGAAGAGTCTGCGACATGACGCCGGCACCATGCGAGTGACGATTTCCCCCCCACCCGTCTTGTCAAGCCGTTCCGGTGAAACCGCAGAACCAATGAACAACGAGTCGTCAGACGACAGTGGGTCGGAGGCTCCTCCCACTCCGTGAGAGACGCTATGCACTAAAGAGGCGGGGCAAGCTATCGCCAACCTCGCCTCCACATCCAAAAAGGAAATGTGAACTTTGTGAACGCGGAGCCGACCCGAGGCAGATCGGCACCCCGGAACAAAACGACGGTCACCACGGCGATCAGCCCTGGGCCCGCCCGAAGCCCTTAGCTCCTGAATGTAACCTCTGAGATGTTAAGGAGGACTAAAGCAAGATGCTTGTCACACATCTGGCAGCTCATTCGTTTTCCCTGGCGATGGAAACTAAAACCGACCACAGCGACTAAGGGAACAAGTACCGACACATCGACACATGCACAGCCGACTGAAGTGCATGTGTGCTGCGGTCACACCCTTATGAGGTGTCTGAAGACTTTAAAGAGAGGTGCTACTTGTTTATCTATATATATCTATATGGATATGGATATACACATATATATATATGGCTGTTGTAAATATCTCTGCACTTTTGTTTGCATGTGGTTCAGAGTGGGAACTTGGCCACTGAGATGGTAAATGGTTTCACATTGAGCTCCACCACTCATTGGTTGTCCTATGTCGAGCCAAGTGGCAGAGGAGAGGAATGTAGACTCGCCAGCCAAAAGATAACTTTAAGATTAAGAAGATTCCTTCCTGCCCGTGTGTCTGTGTCTGTGTGTTTGTGTGAAGGAGAGAAAGAGAAGGAATGTGGGCAAGCAAGCATGTTTGTTTACACGTGTAAATTCGTCTTTCTGTGTTTTTCTGCATGTATGTCCTGGCTCAATTTCTCCATGTGTACAATTATATCTGTGTTAAAAAATCTCAGACTAGAGTGATCGAGCCACTTTCCCTCCAGCTGTCCGCTTCAAATATATATCTAGAGAACAATGAAATGAACACGCGTTGACCTTTTGCTATTGCTCGATACTTTTACTTTAAAGAAAAGGCTTTTGATGACTGTTGAACCCGGGTTCGGTTTTATAGAACACATCTTCTGTTTACTGCTTTGACACGGTGAAATGTTTCTCTTGGATAGAACGCACCTTTTTTAAAATGACCATCTTTTTGATATCTCACTATATCTCACTTTCGATTGATACACACTTGCTGTACAGTGCTTTGGAATCCAAGGAGTTTTTATTATTATTGATCTAATTTGTTAAGGCCGTTCTCTTCACTAGTGCTGCTTCTAGGTCCACTTCACTAGATCTATGACAGAGGGCTTTGGGTGTCGCTGATTGGTTCATTCCGAAAGCCAATTTCTTTTGTGGAGGTGTGTATATATATGTCTTAATATATATATATATAATTTCAGAAAACCCTTTAATAAAATATTTAATTTAATCCTGACAACATGATACGTTTTGCTGCTCACTTCGGCAATAATCTTGCGCCTTAGCATAGACAGTGTCAGGAGACAGTTTTTCAAAGCTATAAGGGTCATGCAAAAATGATAGCATAGGGGTGTTCTCTTATGCTAGAGAGTAATAACTTGATAATAACAATGGCATGAAGAGATTCTCTTCTTGTATTTTCATCACCCAGCATCAATTACTACAACTGCTCCAATATCTGCAAAAGTTTTGGGAATTGTTTGATTCATAGAGTGTTTGATTCAGCCTCTGTTTTTTTTTTTTTATAGATTTACTTTTCAAATGATCAACACAATCTTCACGCATCTTGTTCAGCAGTGCAATGACTGTTGTTAGTCATTTATAGTTAGTCAATTATTCAATATTGAAATGGTGGATCATTCCACAGTTTTTGTGTGATGTCAAGGTGGTTAATAGTCTCGTTAAGGTTAAAGCTGCACTTTAAGGAACACAACAGAAGCAGGAGGGGGGTGTGTGTGTGTGTGTGTCAGCGCGTGCATGCGTGTTCGTGCATCTGTACAGGTCTATTTATGTTTGTGTGTGTCCGCAGTCAAAGAAAATGCCAAATACTGCACATATAGTACATCATGTACTTCCAAAAATGATCATGACTAAATATTATTACAGTGGTTCACTTGTTATGTTTTTGTTGATTATATTCAACCAGGTAGGATAGACAGAAAATGTTAGTGCTTTTGTTGACATGACTTTACAACATAGGACTATGTTTTTGACATTCGCTCTGCTGCCTTTAGGGCTTTATGAACACACATCCTTTTGTTGCCAATAATGGCAGAGGAACACTGAATATATGGTTGCATTGAATATATTGTCACATTGAATATAGTGTTATTCTATTGATCACTTTTTTTGCTGAATGTCATGGTTTCATTGTTTAGTTTATTTCTATTTATCACTTTTTTGGGAATAAGTGTGTAGAAGATCAACACTGTTTAATCATTTTTTTAAGAAGTTCTGTAAAATAATTTGCATTTAAGAGAAATGTAATTGTAATTTGAAGTTGTTTTTTGTTAAGCTTTCATATCAGATTTCCTCTAAATCCACGGCAGCCATGCTATAGGTTTATAGAGATGTGCTGTGCATGATGCTATGTTTTTTTTGTTTTTTTAATCATGTGACACCACTTCCCATTGGCCACAGGTTGTAGGAGGTTATCAATGATTGGCCAGAGACACGGCTCAACGCAATACTCCCAGCTGGACTCCTGAAACACCGTACTGTATGTCTGATCCTGCCTGATTATCAATGCAAGATCCTTTACAAAGTAATACATAATGTTAACGGTTGCTCTGGTTACAGCACTTCATATCTGAGTCTTGTCATGACGGGGCTTCTATGTAGGTCGATGTGATGTAGGGTTATTAGGGTCATTTACATGCTTTACAGAAATGTAGTCAGTTTGCATAAACCGTGTTAGACCGAGATTTTACAAAAAGACTAAATTTTGACCCTATGTTACGTAGTTAAGGTAGTTTAGCATAGAGAAAGAGGTTTACGAAGAACCACATGGTTCAGGGTATGGCACATGAAGCCCTGGTGGCTCTAATATGAAGCAATAATGGAAAATATTTTTCTTTAAAGCGCCACTGGACAGTCTTAGCCAGGCAGCATTGATGTTTCTAGCTCCTTGAGATCGCTTCAGAAGCACTTAAAACCGTGCGTGTTCTCCGACCAGGGTGCAACCCTAGGCCCGCCCTTCATCGCCGTCCAACACCCATATCTATCCCAAGAGTTTGTACTGTGTCAGAGGCAGCAACAATACAATCCACGATGTCTGTGCCCTTTACACAAACGCATTTCTATTACAGTGCAGTGCTGGTCTGTTATGGTGTAGTGCTGTTCTATTACAGTGCAGTGCCATACGCTGTTCTTTTACAGTGCAGTGCTGTTCTGTTATCATGCAGTGCTGTTCTGTTACAGTTCACTGCTGTTCTGTTACAGTTCACTGCTGTTCTGTTATCGTGCAGTGCTGTTCTGTTACAGTTCACTGCTGTTCTGTTATCGTGCAGTGCTGTTCTGTTACAGTTCACTGCTGTTCTGTTACAGTTCACTGCTGTTCTGTTATCGTGCAGTGCTGTTCTGTTACAGTTCACTGCTGTTCTGTTACAGTTCACTGCTGTTCTGTTACCGTGCAGTGCTGTTCTGTTACAGTTCACTGCTGTTCTGTTATCTTGCAGCGCTGTTCTGTTATAGTGCTGTTCTGTTACAGTGCAGTGCTGTTCTATTACAGTGCAGTGCTATACGCTGTTCTATTAGAGTTGAGTGGCGCTCTATTACAGTGCAGCAATGTACAATTACAATGCAGCACTATTACAGTGCAGCACTTTTCTAATATAGCACTGTACTACTACATTACAGTGCTGTTCTATTACAGTGCAGAACTGTACTCACACATTACAGCCCTTCTACACGTGACAGTTGGACAGACGGGTCATCCAGGTCTTTCATCTCCCTGTCAGTTGGTTTTTTGTAAGGCTTAGTGTGAGCCCACCTTCTGTTGGCTCTCCCCCATTGGCTCTCCCCCCCCGATACTGCCCCCACACCTTGCTATGCCTTGTGTTGTGTGTATGCCATATGTTTTGCACATTGTGTACATATTTATATAGATGTAATGCATATTTTTCTACATGTGTAACACATTTTGTAAATAGTACTCGAGATGTGTATATAAGTAATGTTACTGTATGCCTTTTATGTTGTCAATAAAACAATTGGTGTAGCCTACTGTGAATGTGAA
The DNA here is from genome assembly GCA_900291075.1 of Melanogrammus aeglefinus. NCBI lineage: Eukaryota > Metazoa > Chordata > Actinopteri > Gadiformes > Gadidae > Melanogrammus > Melanogrammus aeglefinus. The sequence continues at coordinate 47,759 of OLKM01000405.1, read as the reverse complement.
TAGTGTTTATGGTACTAGATGGTCGGTCATGTACTACTGTAGTACACCGGATGGATCATGGGCCTAATAAAGAAGGGATGGACAGACTGAGAGATTGGCTCTGAAACAGCCGTAGGGTTGGTTATCTAAGGGGAACCAAGAATGAGGTGGGGGTTGGGCTGGTGATGGATCTGTAAAGCAGTAATTAAAGTGTAATTCTGGAGAAAATCGAACCCAGGGTCTTTTTCGGCATGAAGACCCGTACAGTAAGCCCTCCAGACCCTTTTTTCCGTTGATAATCAAGTACGGAGCTTGCCCACGAATGCCCGGAGCAATGTAACACCCCAAATGGCTTCCATTATTTTGGCTAGGGGCGGTCTGAACGCTTCCAAATTGACATTTTTTAATGACTACTATTGCTCAAAATAGCACCAAACCTCTGCAGTAGCATATAATAGAGACACCAAAAAAATTAAAACAGCCATTTATCAAGAGGGGAGAATGTTAAGGTAGCCGGTCGACTTGTGTGGACTTCCTAGAAACATGGACCTACCGGTAAGTCACAGACTTGCAAAACAGTCTCTTTTTTTTAATAAACTCTCGGTACTCTTAAGTTGATGATGCGTTGTTGTATGTGTAGAGACCCTAGTCATGCTACTGCAGAGGTTTGGTGCTATTTTGAGCAATATTTGTGGTTAAACAATGTTTGGAAGCGTTCACACCGCCCCCAGCCAATATATCAAAGCCATTTGGGCCTGTTGCATTGCTCTGGGCATTCACGGGCAGGCTCTTTACTCATCAACAGGGAAAAAAGGGTCTGGAGTGCTTATTTTATGGGTCTTCATGACAAAAAAAAAGACCCTGGGTTCAATTTTCGCCAGAATTACACTTTAAGTCAATACATGATATTGTATGAAGCTCCCTCTGCTAGAGCAAATAAAATGAGTGTGCAGATTTCTCTGGTTCCTAAGCTAGCTTGATGGTCTTTGAAAACAAAACCAAGGTCCACTGGTCTTCTTAGTTGTTGTTGACCGATTTATTTTTGGTTGCCGTGGTGCACACGAGATGATCACGATCATGATTAGCCCTACAAAGTAAAATCAATGATTATGTATTTAAATAATTGAATACATAGATTAATAAATACTCTGAATTACATCGATGCGGGATTAGGCCATAACATATAATGCATTTTTATTAAATTAAACTTTTTAATTATAAATTTCCATAGTTCCATACTTTTCAAGCTAATATCTTAATAAAATATTATGTAAATATATAAAAATACTTAGAGCAGAGTTTCTTGTAATTTATAATTCAACAACCTTTGCTGACTATTTGCATGGGTGAATTTGAAACCTGTTCCGGGTTCATGAACTAATCATAATATACTAAACTGGAGCCGTTTATTAGGCACTATTTGCATGTTGTCATCTTGTCTATGTAAATATAAGATTTTTCGGGATATCATGTGACATCCACATAACATCAAGTTATACACTTTCTATTATAATGTCATCATCATACACAACAGTAGCCTATATGCAAATGGAGCAATGTGATTAGTATCCAGTAGCAATCCAAGAGGAAAGCTAATATCAATGTATATAATACGTAATATGCATAATTTGAGGATGTCTCCTGTTCTCCCAAGGATATAATCACCTTTAAATACCAGTCCTTCATTTCAGGCTTCACTCTACTCACTCAATGAATGAGTGAGTGATTTAATATTTTCCATACAAACGACAGTGTCATATTTTTTCTCGTTTGTGTATTGTGGTCTGGCACGATGGACAGCTGTGTTGGATGTCCATGAGGTTGCCCACGCAGAAAGGAATCAAACAGCATCCGCCAATACACCTGTGAGCAGGACACAACACAGGGGGCATGAGATTGGAAATGGAGGATTGTAATGCCAACGCATGGACAGCTGCCTCAATGAAAGAAAACCAAAAACCTGTTCAAAGCACAGGCGGCCGCTCTAACCAGGCAGCAGATCAAAGTTTTTAGTTTGTTCGTTTTCGGAAGATCAGACCTGAAATATCAGATTTTGGATGAATGATCTAAAATATAGGGGGTCAGCTGGTTTCACTTTCTTTCACCTCATATTTGTTTCGTCCAATAGTGTAATTGGAGGCACGCCATTGGTTGCCAGAGACCTAAAACTCTAAATGGCGGAGTCAGGCCTTGTGCGATATTCTACCTATGAAAAACTTGTTCATGCGAGTGGATGAAGATTTCAGAAGGGGAAAGAGGATATCTACAGTGGCTGGCTGGACGGTGTTGATTTGAAACCTTTACAGACATGTTTTTCTCAATTGGATAGGCCTACAACAAGCAACGAAACGGCTGACTCAGCTCTGCGCGACAATAAAATACACACATTTCTTCTCAACAAAATCTTTGTGCAGTCAAATGTTTTTTCTTTTAGTGAAAATATAACAACCAGTTTGTTTAATACTGCCCGATAGCGATATAAACACCGCTCTACATCAGCAACAGGCATCTTTGTTGTTGTTGATTATTATCCCGCCTCAACGGTTGTTATTGGTCATTCGTAGCTGGCAGTCTATTTCGTAGCTGGCAGAAATCTTTCGGTGAGGGAAGGGGGGCCAGACCTTATCGGCAGAGCAAATGAAACATGAGCTTGGGAGATTCGTCAAGTTCATAGGTTAGCACGCTGTTGTCTCCCAAATCGGATTTTTGATTAATCATCTTCATCCACTCGGTTCACTTGAATATCTCCGTAACAATCCGAACAAAACAGCAAACAAGGACTTAATCCGCCCCTTGCAGTTTTTGGTTTCCGACCCAGGCCCTGTTCCGTCTCCGGCTGTGGTAGAACTACTGCTGTGTCCCAGATTAGTGAAGATATTACCCAAACATGGCCAACATGCAACACATCATCCAATTGGCATTTCCCCGTTTCTTGGTAGTTGTTGTGGTTACGACCTCTCCACAGTTGGGGCACCCGGTGACGGCTGGCTCCATATCCAGTTCTTTCACATAAAGGGATGAGCAGAGGATTGGTCTGGGTTCACTGGGTACAGGTGTTTAATATGGGGTACATTTGCATTTGAAGAGTATAATGGTATGTAAGGGTTTGTTGTACATAATTCCATAGGATTACATATATATATTCTTCCAAATGCATGACATGGCACCAGACCACTTTAAGAGGAGTGTATGTTTAGTTAAATGTTCCTGCCTTGATGTTGGTCAGGTTAGTTTGTTAATTTGCTGATCTCACCTGCATTAGGAACTTCATTATTAGCATTGGGGACAAGTTGACGTGGAGGCGGGGCAGGCCAGTTGAAGTATTCCTCTAAAAGAAGAGGGGAGGGGGTGGTTAGTCTAGTAGTGGTACGGATATCTGACTCCTTTTAGTTAAGATATCTGACTGCTAGTGGTTAGGATCTCTGACTCCTAGTGGTTAGGATATCTGACTCCTTTTAGTTAAGATATCTGGCTCCTTGGTTAAGATCTCTGACTCCTAGTGTCTAGGATCTCTTACTCCTAGTGGTTAGGATTTCTGACAGTGGTTAGGGTCTCTGACTCGTGGTAAAGATATCTGACTTCTAGTGGTTAGGGTCTCTGACTCCTAGTGGTTAGGGTCTCTGAGTCCTAGTGGTTAGGGTCTCTGAGTCCTAGTGGTTAGGGTCTCTGAGTCCTAGTGGTTAGGGTCTCTGAGTCCTAGTGGTTAGGGTCTCTGAGTCCTAGTGGTTAGGGTCTCTGACTCCTAGTGGTTAGGGTCTCTGACTCCTAGTGGTTAGGGTCTCTGAGTCCTAGTGGTTAGGGTCTCTGAGTCCTAGTGGTTAGGGTCTCTGACTCCTAGTGGTCAGGATTAGGGTGATTAAGGGTAAGGTTTTAGGGTTAGGGTTTTGTTTATGTAGTCGGAAATCCTATAGGGTTTGCCCTGATGCCTTTATGACTTAGTTTGTTCTCACCTGCCGTAGGACTTGTCAAATCCTTGTCGTCATCTTCAGCAAACCAACAACAAAAGACAACTCCATGTCAGATGCATACTGTGTGTCAATGTTTAAACCTAAAACTTGTTTGAAAGCTGACCACAATAGAACACAATATAAATGAACAAGAACACTATAAAACAGTGAGAAGGCATTCACAAAACACATTGGAGAGGTCCAGTTGGAGTCCAGATGCCTGGACATGGACTGAGAGACACCTTCTCCTACCTTCAAAGAAGCCCAGTTGTCTTGCTTTACAAGTCAGGTATCGAAGTTCAGCTAAGATCGCCGCTAGCTCAGGGGTCTGCACTTCCTCCTCTGGTTCACAGCACAAAGATACATTTATTAATATATATAATGTGTTATTAATATATATGATGTATAATGTGTTCCTCAATAACAACAGATTTCAAATAAAATAAACTCACAGACTCCTATATATAGGCTATTAGATTATTTTTGTTGATGCCTACAAATGTTCTAATAATGAATGTATTTTTATTAGACTTTGATGTATAGGCCTTTATAAATACAAAATGCATTTAAATAAAAAAATAAAATATAAACTATTAATTTTCTTATGATTTATATATCAATTATTTTTTAGTTGTTGTTTATTTATTTAATGATATATAAAATAAAATTCTAGTAATAGTTCAATAGTTTCTATATTTGATTATTACATTTCTGTATGTTACTACAGACATATGTTTATTACTTTCCTTAAAACTCCTGTTTGTATCGCCAAATCGACCCACCTCTATCTATTTGAATTGGATTCCGATTGTTACCCTCATATATGAATATAGGCCTGTACGTTTGAATAGTTCCTCATATTTTCACTCACCCTGGCTTTCCGATACCCTCGTCCTGAACTGCTCTCCCTTCAACAGCACCTTGCAACGGAACTTGAGTTGTGCTATGCGTATCTTGATCATGTCCAATGTTTCTAACTTGGGCCCCACCTCAGGCTCGTACAAGCCAGGGTTAAAGACCTTACTGTGGTCCTCTGGACCCAAGGATGTCTCCATCCCCAAGTTCTGAATATTTTCTGTGAATAAATTTGTTAAGGCTCACTTGTCCACCATGACGTCCAGGATTCTAAATAATGTCAAAGTGATCTTCCTCTTCTGGTTGTCTGAGCCTCAGAACTTGGTCTAGAGAAGTCTCGTATCGGTATGCTTGAAGGGCCTAAGGCTGAAGTCCTCCTGGAACCACCTCAGCATCGAACAGAACTGTGTGCCAAGGCCTTCTCCCGAATCCTGAAAGTGGAAATCTAACAAGGGCTGGATTGAACACACAAAAAACGTAGGACTTATTCTTTACCGCAGCGACGTCATGTAGCCTTCGTTGAAACAGAGAGCTGATTTGGCCTCCAGCAGGCAGTTGAAGTAGGCCTACATAAGCACCCAAAGAAAGACACTTGAAACATGGGCATCAAAACAAACAAGCACCAATTCTTCTTGTGGAAAAGATCCAGCCTGGTTACAGTCGAGTGGGCCTGTCGCTGTGCATCCTTGTGTTGTTCCTCATTTGGCATGCACTGCACGGCCCTACCTCTGAAAGGACCTGCGTGCCACTGTGGTGGAGGTGTATGAACAGCCCTAGCTGGCTACAGTCTCTTATCTGTTTTGAACAAGCAAATCAGTTATCCAGAAACCTGACAGGCAGATAGCTTGCATATATCATTTACATATAATATACAGAGAATGCCATTTTGTTCTCGTTCAATTATGAGTTTTACTCTCTCGCTCCCTCAACCCCAGTAACCCTCAACATCATGTGATACAACTGTAGACTACCAATTGTTCTTATTTATTGTGTTTTTTAAAACTCTATTCACTGCAAGGGATAATGGGATATAATACCCAATTTTGTTCACTCAGTGTATGTTGTTTATGAGGCGATGATGATAAAAACAAGCGTTATGCATGTGATAAAAGAAAACTATAAATAAATATTTAAGCTTCATGCAATTTTATATTATCGGGCATCCATGTGGTTAGGAGATCAGTCCCCGTATGATCACCATGTTCTGTTGCAATGAACCTGAAGGTGCTGTGCAACACAAATTAATAACGCAAACGCGTGACCTATATTACGCAAAAGGTGTATACCTTAACGTGAGCCTGTGTGTGTGTGAGTGAGTCTATCTCACTCAAATAGACATATGCTCGCACACCCAGACTCATCACTCTCACACAGACTCATTATGTCTTACACACACACACACACACACACACACACACACACACACACACACACACACACACACACACACACACACACACACACACACACACACACACACACACCACACACACACACACACACACACACACACACACACACACACACACACACACACACACACACACACACACACTAACACAGAAACATACATCCGCACACAAACACTCCCATCATGTCACGTACAACACTAAGGAGGAGTTTTACGGACAGCACCAAAAGAAATGTAGCCTACATAGAGAATGTGTTTGTATCCCAATCCTTATCAAGTGGCCTCATTTTACTTTATTGGTACACCACTAAAAAGCTATTTCCATCACATTGGAACAATATATTGGGCGTAGTTTTCTGAGGCAGACGTTACCAGACTCTGATGATTGCGTTATTTACTGTTATATTCTAGCCTATAATTTACCAGTGTCAACCAAACAAGCTGGAATAACAAAGACGTTTACTTAAATACAGTAATAACGTTCGGAATCTCTCCAAGTGGTGTTGATGCATGCACATGCCCCGTTGATCATTATATCTTATCGTACACGACAGCATTTCAGAGACATTGCGCTAGATCAGAAGCTGCAAGGGAAATGCAGATATGGGTGGGCGGGGATTACATATTTAGTGCTGATGCAACTGTTCGCCACTAGATGTCAGGCTGCTATTCTAAAGGAACGGGAGGTCGCCGCTCCAGCGGATTGTGTTCGGATTGTGTTCGTTTTACCAACGTGACGTCACCCAGGTTCCCTACACTCGCCTCCGCATACCGACCTAAAATATTAACCAGCAGACAGCGAGCCCAGCCTTCCCTTCCCCCCTCTGCCTCAGCTTCCTTACTCCCTTCCTTTATTTCTTTAGTTTTTTTTCCCCTTCTTTCTACTGTATATTTATAACTCTTTCTTAAATTAAGCGAAACAATGAGAGAGGGAGGAAATGACTTGCTGTATTCTCGTTTTATTTCTTCTTATTTAGTGTTTGCTCAGAATAGCTGCTGACACTCTTCCGCTTTCTCTCAAACACATACACAGACGCGCCCGCCCGCACACAAAACACACACAACCGTACACACACACATGCAGAAAGGGGGATTTCACAACATAGCTGCTATCAGCGCTGGTCATTGTGTGTTTTATACAGATCAAATGACAGCAGTTTTGTTTACCTGTTTGTGGTTGTGTACTTTTGTGTATGCTGGCATTTGCATATTTTTGATTAAACATGGCAATATGTGGCCCCATTCTGTACAATTCAAGTAGGCTACAAGTCCATACTGTGTGGTATGTTCACGTAAAACTGACAGAAACCTTAATTGACAAATTACAGACATTAGGGTTATTTAAATTGATATTACAGAATCAGCAGCAGGCGTATGAGGACAATGGCTGTGGGTACAGTTGAAGGATGTGTAGGGGGACAATGTTTAGTATAAGGTTTGTGTATTGGGACACTGTGCATGCATTGGTACAGTAGGAGGAATACAGGGACTGTGTGTGTGTGTGTAGGAATGTCAGGGGGACTGTGTGTGTGTGTGTGTGTGTGTGGTGTGCTGTGCTGCATTGTGTACAGTAGGAGGAATACAGGGACTGTGTGTGTGTGTGTAAGGGTACAATATTACTTTATTGTAATTGTATATGGGGACATTGTGTATGTACAGTAGTGGGAGGTATATGTGGAAAGTGTACGTGTGAGTTTAATGGTAAAATAAAAGGTTGTAATCAAGGACCATCTCTCCCAGTAAAGTAGTAGGCGGTATATGGGGACAGTGGGTGTGTATGGGTACAGTATAAGGGTTGTGTATGGGGATATTGTATGTGTGTGTGTGTGTGTGTGTGTGTGTGTGTGTGTGTGTGTGTGTGTGTGTGTGTGTGTGTGTGTGTGTGTGTGTGTGTGTGTGTGTGTGTGTGTGTGTGTGTGTGTGTGTGTGTGTGTGTGTGTGTGTGTGTGTGTGTGTGTGTGTGTGTGTGTGTGTGTGTGTGTGTGTGTGTGTGTGTGTGACAAGATGACGGGCTGTTCAGCAGATGCCAGACGTTTGCACGACAGGGGAAAGCTCTCTGATGACATTGTCCCTCACTGGGAAGGTTGCATCATCGCGACCGGATTAGGACTGCAAAACCAGTGTGTGTGTGTGTGTGGTGGGGGGGGGGGGGGGGGGGGGGGGGGTGGGGGGAGTGTGTGAGAGCATGTTTCAGAGAGCTGGTATGAACAACTTCCTGTCCAGCAGCTGGACTTTTATATTGAGCGTTGGACTGTTGGAGGTTGGGGTCAGTGGCGCACACACACACACACACACACACAGACACACACACAGACACACACACACACACACACACACACACACACACACACACACACACACACACACACACACACACACCACACCCACACACACACACACACACACACACACACAACAACAAGACTTCCTGTCACTTGATCTGCGAAAAAACACATTGGTCACCGTAGCACACCCAATCTGCTAATCCTCTGTGTAGGCACTGAGCAGAAAACATGTACACACACACACACACACACACACACACACACACACACACACACACACACACACACACACACACACACACACACACACACACACACACACACACACACACACACACACACACACACACTCGTACCAGCACACACACACACACTCGTACCAGCACACACACTCAAACGTACACAACTACACGCCCACATACACACACTAACACACAAACACACAACCTCACACTTACCCATGCACACACACACACGTACAACCACGCACACACACACACAGGGTGAGAGGAGTGCTTGAGGGACGAGGACGAGAGAGGGATACGGAGAGAGAGAGAGAGAGAGAGAGAGAGAGAGAGAGAGAGAGAGAGAGAGAGAGAGAGAGAGAGAGAGAGAGAGAGAGAGAGAGAGAGAGAGAGAGAGAGAGAGGAGGAGGACGCGTGGAGAAGACAGCAGCAGCACAAAGAGATGGAGGAAGCGGGAGGAGGAGAAGAAGACGCAGAAGGAGGAGGGACGACGGGGAGGGGCAGATGTTGGGCACGGGGCCAGCATGCAGGTCTGACGTGGGGAACGTTACCTGCAGTTTCTGTGCGGTCACACGGTTGGCTCCGTCCCATGCCGAGAGACACAATGTCCTCGGGCCACGCCCATGTCTGGTCGGCTTGCTTACAGTACAGAAGACAGTGCGGTACACATGCCAACGTCATCCAGGTATGGGGATGATCGTTGAGATCATGTGGACAAAAGTGGACAAGAGTGCCTGCCTACATTGTATCGAATATAAGGTTTCTACCTTATATTCAATATAATGGTCCTCGTGGTGCTGGATTAAGGAGAATAATGGTGCGTGTCTGGGATGTGTTTTACCACAGACGCCATCGACTGTGTAGGAGCGCCATCACAAAAGGGTTGAAGAGTTTGCGTCTTGCTGCTCCTGTGTGTAATGTCTGGTCCAGGCAAGGCTCCCTGGGGTGCCACTTCACCTGTAAACGTCTTTTTAGGACCCTTTTATGACACCCTAACCACCTCTTAAATAATCCCCCAAATTCCAATCTCTCTCTCTCTCTCTCTCTCTCTCTCTCTCTCTCTCTCTCTCCCTCTCTCTCTCTCTCTCTCCCTCTCTCTCTCTCTCTCTCTCTCTCTCTCTCTCTCTCTCTCTCTCTCTCTCTCTCTTCTACTCTCTCTCTCTCTCTCTCTCTCATACTCTCTCGCTCTCTCTGCCTCTCTCTCTCTCTCTCTCTCTCTCTCTCTCTCTCTCTCTCTCTCTCTCTCTCTCTCTCTCTCTCTCTCTCTCCCTCTCTCTCTCTCCTCTCTCTCTCTCTCTCTCTCTCTCTCTCTCTCTCTCTCTCTCTCTCTCTCTCTCTCTCTCTCTCTCTCGCTCTCTCTCTCTCCTTTGAGGAAATGAATGAAAGAAAGGCAAAGAGAGAGCAATGATCCAAATGTGTTAAAATGGGAATGTGCTCCATGGGCTCATCAGTGAACTTGTTAACTTAACACTATTGTTACAAAAATGACAACCCGTCATGTCTTTATTACCAGTTGGACCCACTGGAATAGAGGACAAAGGAGAGCAAAACTGACCCCAGCCGCTGAGGAAGATGTAGCGGGGATGTTCACAGTCTTCATGGTCATTTGTAACCAACATGGCTGGCTACTCAATACGCTTCTATGGGTGGAATACAAATTACCATCGGTGAGAAGGATGTTCATATGCAAGCCCGAGGACTAACGGGTTCAAAGGCAGTAGTCTCGCCCCTGCACTGGGTGAGCGATAAAGAGAGATGAGAGGGAACGAGAGAGGAGCGAGAGCGAGAACCAAATCACTAACTTCCTGACGTGCAGCCAGAGAACATTTAGAATGCTTATCCTGGTCTATGTATTGGTGTGTGCGTGCGTGCGTGTGTGTGTGTGCGTGTGTGTGTATGCGTGTGTGTGTGCGTGTGCGTGTCTGCGTGTGTGTGTGTGTGTGTGCATGTGTGTGCATTTGTGTGTGTGTGTGTGTCTCTGCGTATATGTGCGTGGTGCTCAATGCCCAGTGCTAATGTGTCTGTTCAGGCAGCACTGATACAACAAAACACAGAGAGTGTGAGAGATAAAGGCGGCTTTGTGTCCCACTCAGCAGCGGGGCAGTGGAACGGCTGAGATGGCACGGCGCCATTGTGGACTGTGCCTGGGTTCAATGCGGTCACAGGAGGCAGGGTGGGCACCAGAGCCCAGGGGCTACATTAGCTTTATTAGAGTTGGGGAATTCTTAGTCTATTACCGCATATTTGTTTTCATGGTTTCGCTCAAATTGAATAATTGTTACGGTTGAGTGTTGCATGATGGAATGGAGGACCGGAGAGGTTGTTGTTGTTTTTGGGCCAAGGTCTGAACATGGACTTCGGCGGCTCCACCGTGACGATTAAAGGTTGTCTGTGTTTGCCTCTTGTAAGAGACAGTACACTTTAGCAAATTGATTAAATGGTGAACAATGTAAAATATGGTGGTTTATTTAAATGAGAAAAGTCAAACTAGAAGAATATACACATGGTTGCATTTTTGCTAAATCGTTGCGCGCTCAAATACGCCAGAGTGCTACAGTTCTAGCCCGCTAACGCACACTAGAGCACCTTTCCATTAGCGTGTTAATGAATACCATGCTAGCACAGTATGGTGCAAACATTTCGTTAGTATGCTAAAGCTAATAAGCTAGGGTGTTGCAAGGGCATTCGGGTGGGTCTCTAGGGTTTTCTTGGTGCAGGGGCCCACGTCCCAACTGGATTGAAAGCCAAAAGACGTTGTGATCCTAGGGAGGTGGAACGGCTAAGACACGGTGGTCTATGTGGAATCAATGAAGCTATAAAGTTGTATTTGTAAAGGGTATGACCCCTATTGATTCAGTATTTCATATCAGCAGTCATCGAGCCCAAGCATGTCTTCTGTGTCAATGAAAACCGTACGAGGAGAAACGGGCCAACATCTATGCATGTGCAGAGTGTCATGTCTCTTTTATCTACCATCTCATGGGAACACGAGACACCGGGGCTGGGAACGAAAACTCTTGAACCAGGAAAAACAACAGGACTGGCACCTCTAATCAGAATAAGATACTCAAGGACAAAGAGGGTTTACCTTGCAAGCCCACAGTCATCATAATATGCAGGGTGGATTTCTAAACATGGGTTGGGATATTTTACTGGTCTCATAAAAGTCATTGATCGTCGCCTCGGAATGTAGCCCGTCAACTCTGCGCAACGAAACAACGTATAAGGTGATAAGTGAAAGTGATAAGGTGTCGCTGTGTGTATCGCCTACCATTTGTCTGCCTTTACACCGTCCCTCGGTCTCGAGTCTCACTCACACCGCCGGTAGTTGGTGGTATGGTCTCTGGGCCTTGCGCCACCCAGCCAGTTGGCGATGTCTTTGTGAATTCACCTCTGTCCTATATAACATCCATCTAGCTGCAGCCTCTTTCTGTTGCAAAGCCAGACAGCCTCACCACCACCACCACCACCACCACCACCACCACATTCATCACCACCTCCACCACCACCACCTGTGGACAGAACGGGGCTGGAAGAGAGGTGCCAGGTTACAAACGCACCCAAAGACTCCCTGACTGTGCACCACCCCCCCACCCCACCACCCGCCCCAGCCCAGCACTAGACCTCAGCGTCCTTCATTTTACCTCTACCTGGGTCTATGAGAAAGTCATTTAATTACCTTGAAACCCTATAGCCCTCTATCACAGCACTACTAAACTAGCCCCTGGGCCTGATAGAAGAGCGTCTGTTGTACACAGTGAATAACAGACTAGCTCTGTCAACCACAAAGTATGTGAAGACAACACTGTCAATTAAGTAAAGAAAAGTTGTAAGAAAGGTAAAGAATATGTAGCACTATGTAATGAATTCAGAGGGCTGTATAACATGGTATTCATACCACATTATATAAGTCATAGTAAGGCCGACTATTATTGCTTAGAAACTGCAGGAGTCCCCTTTATACTATGGGTAGCCCTATAAACAGTTTAAAGACTCGCTAACCATGAAAACTCCTGGGAACGAGGTTACACTAAGCTGGTTAGAAATGCGACCTTGTAACCTGCTTTGCATATTCACTGGGACATGGCCCCGTACCCTGGTGTACCCCCTAGGAGTAGACTCCTGCATATTTGTTGTTGAATGCTTTGGGTGTTACACTAACGCATTTTGGCCTGCACAGCCATAGCCTAACCTCGCTGCGGTGCCAGGCTACGCATTCACACACTCGCTGTGCCCTCACACACTGACAGACGGGGACAAAGAGATGGGCACCCGTCCACATTTGCTTTGCCGATCTACAATTACACACACACACACACACACACACACACACACACACACACACACACACACACACACACACACACACACACACACACACACACACACACACACACACACACACACACACACACACAGAACACACACAGACTCTTCATTTTCTGCAGTGGAGGAAGGGAGTTGAAGCGAGGGCAGAACAAGAACCTAGTGACCTTGCACTCACTCACCACCCGCATCACCACTGGTATGTGTGTGTTTAACTGTGGTGTGTGCGTCTGTGTGTGTGTGTGGACAGCTGGTATTTGTTTGTGTTTATATCCAAGGACCATTAAGTCATGGATACTGAAGACTGCCGAATTATATTTATTCGCCTTTAAAAACGTCTCTCTCGCTCGGCTGAAACCGGCCTTTCATCTTTTCATCGCCTTTTCACGCCTCTCCTCGCCGCGCCGACACAAAGCCTGCTTATTTCTCCCAGAGCGAGAGAGAGACTTTTTTATGTGTCAGAGTTAAAGCCGCCAAACAAGTGTTTCCCCCTGTGGCTTGGTGTATACTTTGTATGCAAGGTTCACAATTCTAAAAAGGTTTTTCTTGACTCCTGCAGCAGTGTTTGTGTTTTACACTCGTTTGATATGCAAGAATATGAACATAAAAAAGCAAAAATAGGCTGCACCCGCGTGCACACACACGCACAGACGCACACACACACACACACACGCGCGTAATAGTAGTACACGTGTAAACTGATAGGTCGACATACGATATTTATTTAGGAACACAAAAATGATAAGTTAATTATCAGGTAGTCCACAAATATTGTGGGAATGGTATCATAGGGTCATACAAGAAGGGTGGGGAGGGGGACATACATGATAAACCATTTAGGAACAACACCACCCTCCTACTCCACCCTGTTTCCCCCTTTGAAAATAAAACAACACCCTCCCACTTAAAAAAACCCACTCTGATTTCACCAAATAAAGTATGGAGCATATGGAAAAGAATTAGTGAAGTCAGAATGAACAGCAACATCTTAAGTTCTCCTTTAATATATTTCTTAATCTTAATAACTTTTAAGTCTTTCCAGAAAAACTAACAACAGACTAATCAAAATATCTTTTTTTTTTTTCTTTTGCACATTCCGGAAATCAGGACAATCCCGTCCGAGAAAACCTAAACGAGAACGGGAGGGACCTGCGTCGTAGAAAATATTGCCATATATGTCAGGTGCTCTCCTGAAGTGTCCACACCCTCTTCTTAAGTACATTATGCAACTTCTTGAAGGGTTGCATAGCCAGTGTTACGTCTTCCAATCTCCTGATGATGCACGTTATATAGAACGTTATATATTTTGATTTATTTTATATGCTATGGACCTCTGACATCAGCGTCAGTTGATGTCAGAGTCAGAGTCAGTCTTTGAGCTCTAGTTTGGACAGCTTCTCCCCCTCCCCAAGGGGGATGCAGGGAAATGTAGGCTAACACTGGGTGGGGGTGGGGCATGTCTAGGCTTCAGGTAAGTTTGCTACAAAGTGTTGAAAGAATGCATTGTTCAAAGGGGGGGCGCTTACAAAAACGACGCAATGACAGTCCGAGCCCCTCCACCGCAGCTGCAGTTCTAGCCGTGTTTTGATTGGCTCCTTAAAATGAAAGATAGGAACAAGCCCGCCCACGTTTCTAAACCCCGTCCCACTCCCTCCTTCTAAAAAAACAACCAAGAAACAGTAAACCCCCGAACATGTAATATTACAAACTATATTATATGAAACAATGAATTTATTTTTTCTTTTAATAAAAACAAAACCCAAATCTTAAAAGTCCAAAAAGAGTCCAAAACAGGGGCAGATGTCGAAGTTGTTAAAAGTCCAGGTTTAAAACTGCTTAAGTCCTCTGCTGAAGGAGAAGCCATTGTAGAAGGAATCTATGTTTGTTTGTTTGCTTGTTTAGCACAATCTTTACGAAAGTGGCTGCTGCCTTCAAGAAACAGAATCCTTTAAAAAAACGAAACATGTGTCCGGTGTCCTTGTCGGCAACGGTTGGTTTAAGAATCCCTGATTGGCTGAAAGAAGTCAGGTGACCACCAGGTGAGGTAAGAAAATCCCACGTTGACAGTGAGGATGAAAAATATGAAAGTTTCTTCTTACTGCTAGAGTGTGTGTGTGTGTGTGTGTGTGTGTGTGTGTGTGTGTGTGTGTGTGTGTGTGTGTGTGTGTGTGTGTGTGTGTGTGTGTGTGTGTGTGTGTGTGTGTGTGTGTGTGTGTGTGTGTGTGTGTGTGTGTGTGCACATGTGTACTTGAGAATGAAACTGACAACTCAGTAACATGCATACATGTGCACGCTCACATGCGTGCCAGAACAGAGTCAATCCAAACTGTGTGACCTCTTCCTGCGCAGCAGTCTCTCAACACAGCGAGGGTGGAAAGACACGCTGACTTCAAAATAAAAGCACAAATAAGAAAAAAGGTGGTGACGTCGCTGCCTGAGATGTTATCTGCCAAAAAATACATATTACCCAGAATTCCTTGGCTGCGACCGTTGATTTTTGTATTTTCTTTTTTTTTTTTTTCTGTCTTTGTAATATTTCCCATAACTATGCGTCATCTGAGAAAAGAAGTACAAATATTTCAGTTGCTTTCTTTACTATGTGTATGCATGTTTTCTTCCTTGTTTTTCTGGTACATAACATTTTGCATTGGTTTTATCCTTTTCTCCTGTCACAAAGTGTCCGTGGTACATTTATTTTCCGCTCCCTTGCCTGCGTTCCTCTTCCAATCCCGTGCTGTTACTTTGGAAGAAATAAAAGAGAAAAATAAAATAAAAATGGAACCCGCTTCCTGTCGTTCTTCCATCGCCTCCCGACATCCTCCCAACCCCCCCTGTCCCCCCCGTCCCCCATTCCCAGAGTCCTCCCGAACCCCGAACCCCGTCCTCCACACCTGCCTCTCGATCACACAGGAAGGCGTGTTCTACGGTGGTGGTGGTGGTGGTGGTGGTGGTGGTGGGGGGGGGTGGGGTAAGTCCCATCCAGGCGCTCATCTCTCCGCCTCCATGGCGACGCTGGCCTTCTGCTCGGGGCCGGCGTGCGGGCTGCCGTTCATGGCCATGGCCGGCCACCCGGAGCAGGGCGCCTGCGAGGGGGGCTGCCCCTGAGTCCAGGGGCCCTGCTGGGGCTGTGGGGCGTGGTGGTGGTGGTGGTGGTGGTGGTGGTGCTGCTGGTGGTGGTGGTGGTGCTGGGGCGTGTTCGCCGGGACCCCCCAGCCGCCGCCGAACTGGGGAGGGGGCGGGGGCGGGGAGGTCGCCATTGGCGGCGGACATGGGGCTGCCGCCGCCGCCGCCGCCGCCAAAGCTCTCGGACGCCTTGAGGCGGGAGAACATGGTGAGCGTGTCCGGGAAGTTGGGGGGCGTGGCCGGAGTGTTGGCTGGCGTGCACATCTGGGACGGGGAGAGGAACAAGAGGGTTAGATCATTAAAACATTGACATAACACTGATATCGATATCATTTAATCTTTAACCACGTTTGTATATTTGTAATAATGTTTTATTTAAGAAAATGGATTGGCTTTTTTTTTTTTTATTATGGGCACGACAGAGTGCGGCAGAGAGGAAGGAGAAGAGAGAGAACAGAACAGGTAGCAGAGGTATGGTGGGCATCGAACCCAGGCCCTACTGGCCGTGCTGTGGGCGTACTGCCTACACAGGGAGCATTACCAGGGTGGGATAGTCCCCAGGGATCGGAGTTCTAATATAGGATCCGGGTTCAAGCCTCCCTGGATGCTTGAGGCTTGAACGCGGCTAGGCTGTCATGGCCAGCCCTTTGGGGACAACTCGTACCATATTGTGTTGACTGCAGTGTGTAGTGTGTTGGTCTTGTTCAATAAAGAGTGCATCATCTGACTGCTCTTGGGTTAATACCTAATGGAAACATTAATCAACTAATAATGCAACTGGTTAGAGGATGCTTGCACAATTAACAGAATTAGTTCCCTGAGTACCTGTACCATGTCCACGCAAAACTGGTATTGTAACTGAAATATCCCGAATCGAATCAGGTCCTTGTGAATCGGAGCCGGGTCGATCTGGGATTATCGGTGGCGATACCCGGACCCAATGAGTCCGCACATGTACGGTCAGTGCTGAAGTCATCTGTCGGGACACACTGAGTCACACTGCAGAGGGCTGGGACTTTGTTGCATGGAAAACTTGAGATGGGGAGAAGGGAGGGAGGGAGGGAGGGAGGGGGAGGTGTTGAGCTAGGGGAGTCCCAGCCTTCTCTTTCCCAGAGCTCCTTAACCATAACATGATTGTCCCTCCTGGCCATCCATCTCGTTATTGTTCCCAACCTCCTTGTTTACATTCACTTCCTGTTTCATCAACAACGACCGCAAAAGTGAACTAGGCCAACCCAACGCAAACACACTCTCTCTCTCTCTCTCCCTCTTTGCTCCACAAGCTTGATTCCTGTTGGTGCCGAAGAGGAAAATCACACACACACACACACACACACACACACACACACACACACACACACACACACACACACACACACACACACACACACCACACACACACACACACACACACACACACACACACACACACACCTGGAACAACGCTAAGCTGCTAAATATACCACAGATCTGACGTGATAGGTGTGATCTTCGGCTGTTTGATACGCTAACTAGCTGCTAGGTTAACTAGCAGCCAGCCTTACAGTCTGCCAGGTTAACTTACTCATAATCACCAACCGAGTCGTCCAAGTTTTCCTCCAATATATTTTTGTTGAATCTTGAACTTGAACATTTTCAGAACTACTAACATATAACTCAAATGTTGCAAATGTGATTTGCATAGGCAAAAGTGAAACTCAAAGGAAAGGGATGCATGCATTCACAGTTAATAGTATATCAGACAGAAAGTCAACACGGTCATCAAACTGGTTCTGACCCACAGGGATTTAGGCCCAATCCCCCCCAATGCCCCTTGTTTTGAAGGGGTAAGGGAGAAGGGGTAAGGGGTAGAAATGGGATTGGGCCTTAGAGGCTTGGAGGTTTCACTGGGCTTCTCGGTACCGGTCCCAGAGTGAACACTTTGATGGATGAAAGTTCTGTTATTATGGGATGAGCATTAGGGTCACATAATGTCTTCTTCGTGTATTTAAAGCACACAGGAAACTTTTTAATGAACAGCTAAGCATGGCTCATACAATTACACCAAACCACGCACTTCATACTAGGAAAAAAGCATTTTATCCTGCCTTCAGCTCGAAACCCGACCGTCACTCCCTGATCCACACATGGTCCGACGTGTTCGTTATTTTTCTTACAGAAGAAAAAAATAAAACATCTATAATAATAACTTTCTCCAAAACGTATAGACTTTCTTCGAAACCGCATTCCAAGAAATTTGCGGCAGAGCACCAGAAACCTTCCATGTTTCTAGTTGCCTGGTAGGAGGAATTCTGTCAGTGTGTGTACAACTGGGGACCCCAAGGCCTTCTGGAGGCTCGGGTGGGCCTATCTGTCAGGACAACCAGCGACAGCCAGCAGCACTCTCCCTCTCCATCACGTCTCGTCCACGTTTGCCAGCGTGAAACCAGACCACCTTGCCCCCTAATAGTGCTGCCGTGTGCAGGCCCGGCGTCTATAAATACAGCCCTGGAGCCTGGGAGGGTGCGGACCGGCCCATCCGGACATGGGGCCTGAGGGGTGGGGTGGGGGGGAGGTTCTGGGTGAGATTGTTGTTTGAGGTGAGTGTCGTCCTCAATGCCCTTCAGACAGGAAGCGCCGGCTCATATCTCGGACGCCACTTCCTGTGGGTGGGGGAGGGGGGGTAAAGAGACACTCTGGAATACCAGAGTGACCTCCAGAACACCAACACTTCCTGTTATTTTGAGGGGGGGGGGGGGCAGGTGGGAAACAGCGAAAGAAGACACTACTCGGCCCCACTTGGCTCAGGTATGGCCGACATGGTGGAGAGAAACGCTATCTTCTTCTGTGGTGCATTTCTGCAATGAGACCCTCAAGGGGGGGCTTTGCTCTCATAAACACCTCCTCCTCAAAGTGACAACTGCCATTAAACCAGCAACTGCCTGACTATAAATACACTGGCCAGGTATGCATACATTTAGAAGTCGATTGCCTTCGTTTTCGGATTATACATGAAAATAATAATGGAGAGGGCTGCGGCCATCAACAGCAAAACACGAAATGCGGAAATAATTATTTATGAAAAGGAAAACAACAGGCCAATGCAGAGCAATAAGGAGAGAGGCGTGTAATTCAATTATCATTTCTATTCCAGGCACATGATAATGATGTAACCCGGTCACAGCTTTGTTTTTACTAAAATGCTATCTGCCATTTTATTGACTACACGTCATATTCAAAGTTCAACATTGTTTTGAACCAGCAGTTGTTTTGAATGACCATGGTGTGTGTGTGTGTGTGTGTGTGTGTGTGTGTGTGTGTGTGTGTGTGTGTGTGTGTGTGTGTGTGTGTGTGTGTGTGTGTGTGTGTGTGTGTGTGTGTGTGTGTGTGTGTGTGTGTGTGTGTGTGTGTGTGTGTGTGTGTGTGTGTCAACTCCCAGCACAGGGGGCATGAACAGGCTGCATGCAGATTAGCTCTCATTTAACCTTAAGAACGGCAAGGGACCTACAGCAAGGGATTGTGGGAAGGGGCAGACCGGTTGGGCTCAATTCTGATTGGCTTAGAGCGGGCTGAAGGGATCACGCTGTGTCTGCCACGGTGAACGCTTCAATGTTCACGTCACGTTGCACGCAATGAACACCATGTTGGCACCGAATGTATGTCATCTGTCACGTGAGCGCACACACACACACACACACACACACACACACACACACACACACACACACACACAAAAACCAACTTACATAAAACACTCATAACGGATACATTTTGACGCAGCGTAAATTCCTCTTCATGCTCTCGTCCATCAGAGAGGAGACAAACAGAAAGAACCAACAGAGAGAGGGAGAGACTTTTTTCTAAAACAGAGGTGAGGGAGAAAGTGTGGTTGCCATGGGGACGGTGGCTGAGGGGATGGTGGTGAATTTGTGGTACTTGAAGCCCAGCTTCTCACAGACAGAACATGGCTGGCGTGTGTGTCTGTGTGTGTGTGTTCGTCGTTCTGTCTGTCTGATCATTAAGTTGACTGAGCCTGTGCTTCTAGTCTTGTTCAGTAAATTGCCGTTGACAACATAGGTGTCTCATGTGTATGGATGTGATTGTATTTACATTCGCGTATGCATGCCTATGTAAACATGTTTTTCCATGCTTTCCGGTGGATCTCCTCAGGGCCTTGCTGAATATAACTTCCTCTATCTGTGACATGGGTACAGCCTAACCCCAGCGCTACTAACAGTGATCCTGTTCTTGCCTGTTAGATTCTGCCCATCCAACTCCATTGTTAAGTAGCCATCCTTCACTATTGACATTTCAGATGAAAAAAGGCTACGGGTTTATAGAGAGGCAGAAGGGAAAGGTTAAGACCATAACGTTTATTACTTCACCTAACAACAAGACATGACAATTTCACTTGGTTCTGAAAGGTTTCGTCTTTATGTAGGAAATGGCGGACTGCTATTCTGGCGCCTACTGAACAAGGGATTGCTTTTTTTTGGCACAGACCAATTAAAGAGCACCCCTCCCAACTGCCGTTTCTTGAACACTTGAACCTGATTTAAGGCTTGTGGCTTGCTTTGCAATACTCTGACAATCGATTGGGGAGTAACACATCGTTCATAACTTGTTTGTGTTTGCCTCTTTTCAACTGCCACCTTCTTTGAGCCCGTAATTCTCCTCAGTCGGCGGCTTGTTGCCATGGAAGCACATCACCGCGACCTTCGCAGTCTTGTACGTGTGAGAGACAGACTTTCAAACTCTAACCCATCAATCCCTACTTAATGCCCATGAGCAATGAGACTTTTTTCCAGGGCATTTCTCTTGTGACACTGCTTCCGGGTCAAACTGCTGAAAACAATTTCTCCCGGCCTCCTTCTCTTTGCTCGTCCACTATACCCTTTGGGGAGACAAATCAAACCGGAGGAGAGAGGTACGACGGCCAGCGAGGACGTGGACACCCGGAGATTAGAAGAACGACTATTGGAACGCGCCCTGGCACACCGTTCATTCTCTCAATCTGTCAGACGTTAGAGAGCGGACGTTCACGACCAGCTCCGAGGAGCCCGATATACTGGGCCAAACAACAGCAGAAGACAGTGGTTAGACTGGGCAGTTCCCTCGGGGGACTGGAAAATGGTAGTAGTGCGGTTATATTGGTCGGAATCCTAGGGCATAGCTGATGAATTCCCATGATGCAGCGCTACGAGAAGCTCACCATCAGAGCTGCATGTCAGTGGAAAAGTACGGCTAAGTGTGTGTGTGGTGACTGCGTGGGCACTGGGCAAGCCCAGGAACCTTTTTCAGAATAACGAAATGAAAAGTATTTTGCAATGAAAAAATAAAAAGGTATGTCAAGAACAAGGGGAGTAAGTCAAACTCCTCTCACATTACTGCTAGTGTTTATATCAAGCCCGGACTAGTTTAATAACATAGCAAGCAGGGTAGGGTACACACTGTGCTGGTACCACCTTAGACCTGTTCCGCAGCCCTCACAGACTACACAGGCTGCCAAGAGTAGAACGTGTACACATCTGCAATGCATGCACATCATATCTCTGTAAGGATGTCTTTACAGGAACATGGCATCGTCTAGGAATTTGGACGATCGTTCAATTGACATTTTTCTTGGAAATCACACGATCGTGCGTTACTTTATTTTTTCTTTATTTTCTTTAGTTCAGGGTTGAGTAAGAAATACCAAATAATAAAGGAGTTTTTCACTGATTAGATTTGACAGGTTAGGCCAAGTCAAGTGTACCACAAACCTCTCTTTAGGCAGAATTGTTCCAGACATTTTGTGGCGCATGTGACAGAAAATGGCAATGCTGAAACTAAATCAAACAGCCATGCTGCCAATACCAGAGGTACTGGCTGGTACAATGTCCTGCCTTAAGAAAAAAACGAAGATAAAAATAATAAAAAGTAAATGGAAACGACAAAAAGGAAAAAAAGGAAAAGAAGAAAAAGGGTAAAAAGGAGGTGGAATATAACTATAAATCTAGCCCAGAAGACGGAGGACATGCTCCAGAGAGATCATGGATCTGCGGGGGATGAGTATTTGTTTGACAGGACCGGTCTGTAGAGGGTCATAGATAGACGGGTCCTGCAGGGGAACCGGCTGGGGGAGGATTAACTGTCCGGGATTCAGTCGGCCTCATGAATGTTTAAACAGGGAGTGTTCCGCTAGGTGTTAGCATTAGCCCGCATGTCGCAGTAGGGCAACTCCTCTGATGAGTAACAGTTACGAACCCGGGGGGGGTGGGGGCAGTAAGCTAACTATTCAAACAATGCAACGAGAGCAGGGAGATGACAAAGGAAGTGAGATGGAGCTGCGATCCCCACGACAGACTGTGACTAACAGGTTCGAGGGGGGTAGAGGGGAGCCACTGTCTGGATGTTCTGTACAACGAGCATCACACTTCATGTTTCATAATGGGGAGAGGGGGGAAGGGGACTCACAGCCTATCACGAGTCCAGTGCTTGCAAACTCGGCTACTGTAGCCCGCAGAACGTAAATAATAGGATTATGGCGCATAAAACAATGTGCCCCTCTCTATCACGTCACTCCCTCTGAGATATGGGAGTTGGGGGGATGGGGGGCATTGGTCACACAAACTAAAGGAGGTGGACAGCTGTTCCTGAGGGTCGATAGAAAACCCCAAACACCTTTTCAACCAAGACAGCTGAGCCCGTTACTCTGTGTGTATTTGTATGTGACGTATATTTGTGTATGTGTATAATGTTTGTGTGTGTGTGCGCAATGTTCTATGTGGGCCTCTGTTGATCATTACCCAGGCTATTCTCTGTGTGTTGAAACCTTAGCGAGAGAGCGAGAGACAGCCGGCAATAACAAGAGAGAATCCGAGAGGAGCGTGGTGTATTTGCCCGTGTGTGCGGTGTACTGTACTGTTTCAGCGACCCAACCTCACCCACACAAAGGAAGCCCGGCACAAAACAATGCCCAAACAGAGGGACAATGGATGACGGAAAACCCGCACACAGATCTAGAAACTCATCTCGCTGTTTACCAACACATGGGGAAACCGCCCCAGTTACAATGTCAACACGGCACTCTGCCCTCTTGCACAACACAACAACTGGGGAGTGCTCTCTGCCAAGACCGTCAAGCACTGCTGGGTGGTTGAAGAGCAGCGCTTTCCGTTCTGAGCAGGGTTAGCTTGTTTAGCTGCAGCCTCAGTTGGGAGATCAGAGTGAAATATTAGCACTGCAGGCCGGCCGGTCCCCGAGACGAACATAAGCATGAACGAAACATGGAACAATGCAGTCTTTCTTTCAGAGTCGTATGCGCACACTCACACGCATACACTAGCTACATCCGATGGCTTTAGGAAATCAGAGCAGTCATGGTAGATACTAGATAGTGTGACTGTGTAGGACTTTGTTGGGATTGTGTGTGAGTTTGAGCGTGAGTGTGTGCAAGTCTTGCCTAACCCATGTGTCGGTGTGAAACCCAACTCAGGCCATTAACACATCTGGACTTTCAAACACTCCCACATGGATTCGTTGTCTGGGTGTATGTGTTATGATGCGTGTGTACTTTTGTGTGTGTGTGTGTGTGTGTGTGTGTGTGTGTGTGTGTGTGTGTGTGTGTGTGTGTGTGTGTGTGTGTGTGTGTGTGTGTGTGTGTGTGTGTGTGTGTGTGTGTGTGTGTGTGTGTGTGGTTTGTGTTCTGGGAAGCTCTGCTCCTGGAAAGACGCATGGCAGCATGCTGGAACATGCTGAGCCCAGGCCAAACCTCTTCAGATGTGGCTCTCTGCCTGGCATGGCTGCAGAAGGCGTGTGCACATCAACACACACCCACGCTCACTTTTTAAGCTTAGATTCCACTACTCCCACACATACATACTTCTTAATCTTAGATTCCCACACACACACACACACACACACACACACACACACACACACACACACACACACACACACACACACACACACACACACACACACACACACACACACACACACACACACACACAACCTGGATTGCTCTGATAGTGATCATAATAATCACCTCAGTTTTGCTGAGTAACAGTCTGCATCGGCACTTGTGTCTGTTGCCACGGAGACACAGTGTGTTTACACACAGACACACACAACCGAGCTGATGCCACCACATACCTGCCGTGGTTCTACCCTGTAGGTCTGCACTGCACTACAGACCCTGCTGTGACCCACCCTGTGGTGCTGCTCTGCTGCCCCCCCACATCGGCCCCCTGAGTCCTGCAGAGCCCCCAGCTACGTGTCCCTCCGTCTGGAGGTTGGTCCTGGCCGGGATAGACCATCAGCCAACACATCAGTAATGTGGACATGGTGATGGAGGAGGCGGAGCCAATGAGCGATCAATATCACAAGACATCGTTATGAGTAAGCCAAGGTATTGTTAGATGTTGTATCGGTAAACAACTAAATTATATTTATGATTATGTTAATTTTTTTCTTAAGCAATTGCCAGTCAACATACATTATACACATGAAATTTCATTATTATTTTAACGTTACTCTTACACTACTTCTTTCTCCCTTCATCGGTGTGGTGTGTGTGTCTGTGTGTCTGTGTCTGTGTGTGTAGACAGCGAAGAGGCAAGGGAGGAGCGGACAGACGGTGTTGTCCTGCTGACATGATGTATCACAGTAATTATATACCCCTCCACATAAACACACACACACTTAAAGAACAGGAAAATGGCTGAATAAGTGAAAGGGATGGGGCTTGGGGCGAGGGAGAAAATAGGTAGTCATGCACTCCCATTAACCACACACACACACACACACACACACACACACACACACACACACACACACACACACACACACACACACACACACACACACACACACACACACACACACACACACACACACACACACACACACACACACACACACACACACACAGTGTACACACACACACAAGGGGCTATACCCGGTGCCAGGAACCCTTAAAACCAAACCCTAGAGTTTTACAAGTTCTTCCTCCCGTGCCGCCTGCGGTTTCCCGTATATTATCGGCCAACAGCAGCATGGGCCACCAGTGGCGGCCCCAACATGGCCGACTGGCATTTCTAATCACAGGGCCGCTGGGTTCGAGATCAAACAGAGACGGATCCCAGAGGAAACCAGACACAGCAACCTCCCTCGTCGGAACACGACGTCATCGCGTACAACATCTCTTAATCACAGGGCGGCCGCTGGGGGAAGGGTTTCAAGGGGAGGGGGGCTGGAATTAGAAAGGGATTCAGTGGAAAAAAATTAAATGAAAGTCTTGTCGGAGCAGGATGTGGAGGAAGGCGTGAATCGGTTGGTTTACGGTGGGCCCTGATTCCGCAGATTCCAGATTCCGTCGAGGAAAACCACGAACGACCCTAAGAAGCATAGGAGTCTGCGGTCCGCCTGTACGCATCCTAGATGCCCTGACTCCTAGTGGCACACACGGGAGCGACAAATATCCAGCATCACTCCTAGATTCTTTGGCTCAACGCCTCCATTACATGGCCGAATAAAATACTCCACTCTCACATAGACTTTAAAGGTCCCATGGCATGCTACGATATTACTGGGCCCCTGGGCTCTCTGTTTACAGTGGATGTATCGCAATGGTGAGGCGCACTCAGCCTTTGGCCGTGTTCTGTACATTTTCTAGAACACCCCGGGTGCTCCGGCAGGAGTCCTGGAGCTGTATATCTAAATAATATCATATTATAAATAGATATCTATATCATATAATACACATTATCATGGACAAGAGCTGTGTGCGCCTCTAGACGATATTATGAATCACAAACGACTGTCGGGTTCTCCGACGTCTCTGGTTCTTCCACATCCACATCAATCTGAAGTAGGCTGAACCGCGCGCTGCTGGCTGCCTGCTGGTGCTTCGCGGCGGTGGTGCCTCATGGCGGCGAGCGGCGGGCAGCGGGGCTCCGGCGGGAGTCAATCACGGGCAACAATCCCTTTCTCCACCATGTCGCAGTTCATGTACTTAAGGGAGTCAAAGCCAAAGTTCCTTTCCCCAAATTCCTTCTCAACCATGGCTAACATAACCCCAACTACAGTCTCGTTGTGGAAACACCAGAGATGTCAGAGAACCGACGTGTTATGCGCCATAACACCAACAGCACAACGGGTTATCCAAATAACAAAGAAGGGTAAAACACTTGCGTTACAGTGTATGCACACACACACACACACACACACACACACACACACACACACACACACACACACACACACACACACACACACACACACACACACACACACACACACACACACACACACACACACACACACAGCTCATTGCCGGGCCAAATTCTCTGGGTGGGCAAGGCAGAGAAAGGGGAGGTAGCTTGGCCCACTTGGGGACGATAGACAGGCTAGGGGAACTCATATTAATGTTAGAAAACCTCATAAAGTGAGATTTTCATGCCATGGGACCTTTAAGTCAGTTAAAGCTTGCCTCACATCTTTAATGTGTGGCGATAAACAGATGTAGACATAACAGTACTGGGGGCCGGGGGAAAAGGTCATAGCAACACAGAGCACCGACAACACTCTAAGATTCACTCTAAGGTGACTAAGAGTGAATGGGAACCGGTTCGGTGGTTTTGCTTTGTTGAAGAGTGTGCAGAAGAATATTTGACTGTTGATGTAACGCAACTCAGGAGGAAGTTAAGGGAAGTAAAGATATACAACAAGACTTGTTGTGACGAGCTCTTTCCATTCCAGCCTTTAGTTGGTTTTACTTTGAGTGGATTGGAAAATGGGCTGGATAAGGATAATCTATGGACTCAGGATTGAGTGTTTGGGGGGAAATGCTTTTCCAATTCTTCTCTGTTATAATAACAAGACTTAAGGGAGGGAAAGCAGATGAGTAGCAAGGTAGATTATTCCTTATCACTTTTGGTTTCAGGGCCAGCGACAGTCATCGTATCACAACAGTGGAAGTCAGTTGGCTTGGCCACTTCCTGGTTTACGGTCACATGATGATTCATTCATTTGACTGTGGCCTACAGGACCCACACAAAGAGATATGGCTGAACACACACCCAGACACCCACCCACACACACGTGTCATGGCAACAGTGAAAGAGAGAATTAAAGATGGAGAGAGACGCGAGAGAACAAAGCTAAAATAAATAAACACGACCAGGGAAAAGAGGAGAGAGAGAGAGAGAGAGAGAGAGGAGAGAGAGAGAGGAGAGAGAGAGAGAGAGAGAGAGAGAGAGAGAAGAGAGTAGAATGAGAGAAGAGAGAGAGAGAGAGAGAGAGAGAGAGAGAGAGAGAGAGAGAGAGAGAGAGACTTTCTTTCCTCTTTTAACCCAACTATAGCCACAATCCTATTCACAATCAGACCGTGAAAACAAGTATGGTGAAAAGTATATCCTTGGGGGTAAACAAAAATGCTGCTTGTTGCCAGCAAGACATATCCTCTAGTCTCATAACCTCAGGGACATCCAGGGAGGTGCCTCAATATAACCAGGAAAACACCTAGAATTACTGTTCTCATGTACTATAACTGTTTTCATTGTGTATTGTTGTTATATTATCACTGTACTAAAACGTACTTTGTATAGTATAGCTGCCGTTTTGCTTTGTAAATTGTAAGCCTTTTTCATGCCAATGAAGGCCTTGAACTTAATGGTGAAATACAAAGAGAGAGAAAGGCCTTCCTCTGCATGAGCTGTGTGTGTGTGTGTGTGTGTGTGTGTGTGTGTGTGTGTGTGTGTGTGTGTGTGTGTGTGTGTGTGTGTGTGTGTGTGTGTGTGTGTGTGTGTGTGTGTGTGTGTGTGTGTGTGTGTGTGTGTGTGTGTGTGTGTGTGTGTGTGTGTGTGTGTGTGTGTTGCTCGAAATAAGCCTAATAGCCGGACAGGGTGGCCACTGACTTCCAGAGCCCCTATTAGTTAGTGATTCCGGCACTGCTGACATTTCATTTGAGGACTGTCTTCAATACGACTGGGATGCAGTCAGAGGGCCTGCACTCAGCCACACTACCGACGCACACATTAACAAACTGCGTGCAACTGCAGAGCGGGTTCACACACACACACACACACACACACACACACACACACACACACACACACACACACACACACACACACACACACACACACACACACACACACACACACACACACACACACACACACACACACAACAACAATGCGAGAGAGGGCGAGGATAGGGAGAGATGAAGCTGGCAGCTCCTATGTCTCTGGGATTGTCCCCGAAGAGGAAACAATATTAAAAAGAGCTTAGAGCTCAATCTGCCGTGTTTTGAAGTGCTGCACACAGTACGCAGCAGTGGGGCAAAGGCAGGGCCTACAGCACCCACACATGAATGGATCCGTTTTGGATATAAAAACATCCTCCAACAATATCCGTGAAAACGCTGCTGTGGCGGTAAACAGCCAGACGGTAAACAGGGCGATAGGTCTCCGTTTCCAGCAAGGCTCCTCACTTTATTTATATTTATTCAATTCGCACAAGAAACTTTTATCAACTGACAGTGAATTATTATAGATGTCATTAAGGAGCAGAGGCCTACAAAAGGTAGGCAGTGTGTGTACACTGATGATCAGTCCCAGTACCCCACAACTGGGCTAGGTCTGAGGGACTAGTACTCTCCTGCTGGCCCCGTCGGCCGTATGAGAGCAACACTGAGACATTGTACTGGACTAGGTGAGGTGGTGGTTCGCACCGTGGGAGCCTCCCGGCGAGGGGGGGGTCGTGGGTTCAAACCCCCTGACAGAGGCCCCGTCTGTTGTGGAGCATGCATGGGATCTCCTACCGGTTCACATAGGCTCTCTAAGGGTGGCAGCATGAAGCTTCCCCTACCATCCAGAGAAGTGCAGGTAATGCCTGCCACACACATAAAGATAATCGGGCTGATTTTGCCCCGATTTCCCCCCTTCCGACCACGGACAGACATCGCCCAATTATCTTAAGCTCTTAAGATTATCTTATAAGATTCTCTTGTAGTGTGTGGTGTGTTAAGAGTGAAATTCGGCCGACAATCGGCTCCGAAATCAGTTGGCGCCGACAATCGTAAGTATTAAACATGTTCAATATTTACGATTGTCGGCGGAGAACGTTGTGGTGTCAAATCGTCTTGTGTGGGGAGGGGAGCCGACAATTGGGAGTCCCCAATGTGACGTAATATTGAATTTAACCAATAAAGAGCGAGCTGACTGAACACAGAATTAAAACGAGCCATCTCCATGGCTAAGATTCTAGTGCGTCAGAAGACAAATCTTAATGTGTGTGGTGTGTGGTGTGCTGTGTTTGGAATATCGCAGGACACCACACACAATACGATCAAAACTGTTCAATCACAGATTTTTTATCTTCATGTGTGGGGTCTCTCACAGATAAAAAATCGGTTGAGATTTATGAAATCTTTATGTGTGTGGCAGGCTTTAGTGGCGCTACTGTAGGAGAGCCTAACGTGGTACAACAGCACTTTTCAGACACATTTCAGTGTCTATGTGAAAATGGTGAACGTTTTGTAATGATTTCCCTCTCAGCTGACTTCACTACACTTCAACATCACTGGAGGGTAAGAGGAGGAGGGGGGGGGTCTTCTAATCAAAAGGCTGCTGTTCAAAAGGCTGCAGGACAGTTTGTTGCATGACTGCGTCTTCCAGAATTCATTGACCCGAATCAGTGCTGGGGCTGGGCTAACCTATAGAAGATCATGTCTCCCTCTGTGATGCCAAAATAAACGCCTCATAAGACATCCACAACGCAGGACCATTTGGAAAACATAAACAAACAAAGAATATGGCCGTCGTTCTACAGATCTGCCTCCATGACGTCTCCAAGCTGACAGCTGGCTCACCTGTTAACTCGACTTAACTTCAAGACGGGGGGAGAGAGAGAGAGAGAGAGAGAGAGAGAGAGAGAGAGAGAGAGAGAGAGAGAGAGAGAGAGAGAGAGGAGAGAGAGAGAGAGAGAGAGAGAGAGAGAGAGAGAGAGAGAGAGAGAGAGAGAGAGAGAGAGAGAGAGAGAGAGAGAGAGAGATGGATTAGGTGTGAACGCCAACCGACACTGCAGACAGCTGAACAACGAGAAGTCTGGACACGTTGGCCTGCAGTAGCTAGTGTGTAGCCTTGGTAACACACCGGGTTACACACACTCACTTGTAATTACAGCCGTTTAACACCTTGCCAAACATGGATAAAAAACTTTTTTATACATCTGGCAGTAGTCAGAGCAAACAGCCATTTTAATTATTCCCATTCTGCGTTATCAGGTGTTATTCATGCAGAGCTGTCTTCTGTACCATGCTTAGATGACATTGGGGCTAATTATTGACTCTGTAAATTAAAAGCCTCTCAGGCGAGACATTGCGCCTGGGCTCAAAAGCAGAGCAGAGCTCTTATTTTGATATTAACTCGACCTTTGATACCGGCCGTTTGGAACTAGGAAATAAGCCCAGCAGGAAGTTGAACTGGTCCCATTTTATTTTTGATTCCTTTGTTTAATTCAGTGTGACCATCACATAATAAAGATAGTGTAAAAAACCATGACGCTTAGCTGGAGCAAAACCATTGTCCTCTTTATCTTTTCCTGTAAATCCTCCCCTTTGTTGGGAGTATTTGCAATATATTAGACATGCAAACACGTTGTTTGCCATATTTGACAATTTAGACCATATCCATCTGCCCCCATTTCCCTTGATGTGAACAGCTTCTAAGAGGCAGATGCTAGGAGAGAGAGAGCCTTCATTATATCCTCCAACTTCCTGAATACCGTTTGTGTTTCATAATATTCAACCCGTGCTATGCATGACTGACTGCACAGTGCTCAGTTCTCTCCGCTACGGCAGGCCTACATGAAGTCACACATAACAGCCTCGTGTAGGACTATGTCAGCAAGAATCACTTCGACTTCAAGCTAAGTCGCATGAAGCAAATTCCGCGATGGGGCCGTTACAAAAAATAACACAGCAGCTGCCCTTTTCCTGGAAAGATTTTTTTTCTTTACTTCAACCGAATCGGGGGGGGGCGGCGGCGGCTTCCTTCCGTTTTGCAATACCCACAGAGTTATCATCATTCATTACGATGCATATAAACACAATAACACGGTGATCAACAACTAATATCCTAATATGGCCTACATATTACTAGCGAGTCTTTTGTTCTAATTCTGTGTCTCCCTTTCATCCCTCCTGACTCTGATAAACACACACAGGCTCACTGTAAAAGATGCTGCTGCTGCTGCATGCCTGCCTGTGTTTATTTCTGGAGCCGCACAACATGGCCGAGATGTGCTTTGTTATTGTTAGCACATCATCATCATCATCATCATCATCATCATTCCCGGATTGCATTGGCTAGTTGTGGCTTTCTATCGTGAAATAAATCAATCTCAAATAGCAATAGAAACACAGCGCTGGTGTACAGTATTACATGTCACAACACGACGAACCACACGACAACAATCACAAACCAGCCGTCGTTGTTGGTACACTTACCATTTGATGATGATGGCCGTATGGGATATTTGTTTCTTGAAAAAAGGCACTGAGGGCAGTCTATAATAAACAAACAAAGGGCATCAATCACATTTCAATCGAACCAATTGATACACACCCGTAAAGAGGGCATTCATCATCAATGTACTGACACCCAGAGAATGTGATACAACAGAATGAGCACTTGCAAAAAGCATGCAAATGCTCCAACTTCATTAACCAAGATTGCATTTTGTTCGATCGTTTAATTTTAGTTTCCAGCTGACTAGACATCTATGTAGGCTAGTCGATAAAAAGCAGCGGTCATCTTTATTGCATAATAGCATTTGCTAACCTAGCCTGTACATGGCTGTCATTTGGCGGATTATAGTATTTAATCTGGAGTCAAATCTAATTGGATATTGGCGCTGGTACGTTTCCTCTACAAGCCAATGCATTATACATTGCATACATGCCACACGGGACAAAAATACTGTCATACGAATATATGTATTTGGGTTTTAAGTGAACCAACGTGTGCATTTAAAGTTCGGCATTTAGACGTGAAACACACAAAGATCAGATTGTACTATCATTCACGGTGGATGGTGATACAATGCTGAACATGGCGACTGACAGACGCGGCCGTCGGTAAACACTAACGGGCAGGCAGACATAAACATCACAGCAGCATCTCGCTGTCCTCATCGACTACCGTAAAGTCCTTTACCTCAAATTGCCAATGTGCCGCTTGCAGAAGCTGCTTCGCTTGGTCTGCCGCACAACCCGCCGCCAGGACGAACTGGTTGATCATAACTTGATGCTTGAGTTCATCCATGTTTTAACGACGATGGTGTCCTACACGCGGCTAGCAGTGGAGCTTCTTTGAACTCTATTTTGTGAGTTTTATTACTCTCCTTTTCAGCCTCAGTCGTCCACCATTACAGCCGGTTGAGCAAACACAAATATTTACTGTAGGAGCGGTGGCGTAAGGAGCGTCCGGTGATTGACAGCAGAGTACAGCCAATGAACGAAAAGCAACGCCGGTGGGATTTGTATGCCGAAGGACGGATGCTGCGATTAAGAGGAAATGTATCCGTTTAATGCCACGCCATTTAAAGAATCCAGGCATATTTCATCCCATTTATTTATTTAAAAATATATTTACAACGATATGATGCACGTGGAAATAAAAGCAATGTCTTATATGCGGGTTTCCTCCTTGAGAATTCTCCTAAATGGTTTGTTTTGGACTACAAGTACCATGAGGCCACGCTTTGTTTGTAAAGTTCCAGGTGGGCGGAATTTTTGTGAATGACAGATGCTCTTGTCCAATTCCCCGCCGCGCTGTGTCACTATCTGGCCAAATATGGTAAACAAATCCACGAACGCCAATTGCAAAGCACGACGTAGCGGGGACAAGACAAACGCGCCCTGCCTGGCTGCATTTAGAAAAGTGTGATACATCTGCGTATTAGCGCCGTGTAGGGAGCTTTTATTTTGTGTAATGCAAATCAATACATTGTTAGGCTTATAATCATTTGGAAAGAGTATTTGTAAGGAAACGCTAAGGTGCATTATTTTTTAACGAAAGTCGACATTTTGGGCAACAATGCATGAAACATCCTATCTATCAATAGCACGTTTAAGAAGAAAGAGAGTGAGAGAGCGAGAGCAAGAACGAGAGCAAGAGAGAGAGAGGACGAAATAGAGAGATAGGGTGAGAGAGAGACTAGACTTTGTGAGTGAATTGTGGAATTAGAGGCAGGGTCAGATTCAAAAGAGGATAAACAGAGACACCTGCTGGCAATCATTTTGTATAAAGAGGCCTATAAAAGTGCCTATAGTCATATTTTATTTGGTTGCTGGCATTGGGTTATGATAACTGTGAAATGTCTTTAACTCAAAGCTTAGCTTGATAACAGTAAATGCGCCCCACTTTAACTGCAGTACATTAAATGTAGTTTATTCACCATAGCTAATCCCCAGTTTATGCGGCCTCTGCGCTTCTTCCCAGACAGTTGGTAACACAGCAACCACAAAGGCAGCTGTACAAACAACTGCTTGTTTCCTGTAAAAAGACCAATACAAACTTGCAGCCATTTTTTTTAAATGGCTGGATATGCTTGACTATTGCGAGGAAAAGCTGGTCCCACTTATTGAAATGACCAGTGAATTATATTCAGTCCATTAATCCCTTGAACCCCATTCCATTGTAGGATATAAAAAAAAACAACAACATCTTAACAATGTCAAATGTGAAATAGTCAGAGAATGCACTGATTGATGCAATGAGCCAAAACATTGTACGTATAGATATCCAAAAAGTAATAATTGGTTTCATAGTCAGGCCTATGATTAATAAGGATTTTACTGCTGTACTTGCACTGGTCTGGTTGCCATGGCGGCCAACTGCTATTTAGAACCAGGCTCAGTTCAACCCACACAAAGCTCCATACAGCTGTTTCTGTTTGGACTGCAAGGAATAATCTTTTAGGGACACCGTTTAAGTATTCTTCTCATAATTCACACTGCTACTGTGAGAATAAGTCATGTCCAAACAGAACAAGCTTCGTTTGGACTACTTTGGACAAAAAAATCTGCACAACAAAAATGTAATATCAGATAAGCCTACGTTTATAAATTGGTTATGAGACTATTTATAATTAGGCCTATATATTTTTTCTATTATATTTTTATTTATATTTTAAGCACATGAATACAGAGTAAAGCCGTTTCACACCAAGTGCGAATTTCCGTGCGGATTGTTCGCACGGAAATTTATAAAAAAATGATTTCATGGGTTATAATGTGAGCTTGCACACCAGCGCGAAACTTTCGTGCGGCAAAAAAAAATCCGTAACCACTTTGTCGTCTGCGGAATTCCGTCTGCGAAACTACACGCTTGACCAATGAAATCGTTTGCTTTGTATGATGTGACTTCCAGCCCCATCACAAAACGAGCGAAAGACTAATCATTTTGGTGTCCCAGCACCCTATTTTATGCGACAAAAGTGTGGATGACTATCTTAATTCGGAAGTGAAGGACAATATATGGCTCTCGATTGCGCAGAAGCTTGCTGAAACATGAAGATCTACTTTATTGTCCTATTTTATATACTCAAACCTACTAAACGTTATGAGGACATATATCTATAGCTTCTATAGCTGTAGGATACTCTGTGCTTGCTCAACTTGACGGTATGCTTTGAAAAGCTTAGGTTTTGCAACCACAGTTATTATTCAACATTACAATCTGAAAACTGCTCATCCATAGTAAATAATGATTGGGATGTAAACACATGGAATAAGCAAACAAATAAATGATTGGTTGATGAATGGGTAGAGAACACGAATCAATAAATACACAGAGGGTCAGTTAAATGTCACAACATCTTAGTGCCCCTCTAACTGAAGACACCGCGACGGACACGGGGGTATTGCCAGGGGACGCTGCCAGCAGGCGATGCAAAGAACTGGCGGAGGGTATCCCGGACCCGCATGGCCTCAAGTGAACCGCGGTTTTTTTTTTCGTTTGCGAAATTAGAACACAAAAATGCGAACATTTCGCACCGGACTCAGTGTGCATGCTTCACATGCGGAAAATTGCCGCACGGATATTCCGCAAATCCGTGCCGCAATTTCGTATCGCACCGGTGTGAAACGGCTTGTCACACAAATAGATCACCGCACAACCTGTATGAGTAGCCTATGTGACAAATGAAAACCATTGAATCTTCGAATCTTGACTTATTTTGATGAGAAAAACTGTAGGCTACTGTACTCCACTTTCTCCCACTTCCTCATTCTTTGTACATTAATTGTCAATATTTGATTATCACGGAGACATAGGCCTACACAGAGAGGTGGCATAAAGAGGACTAGAACAAAAGGAATAGATTCAACTTAAAAGGGCACACGGGTCTGTGATATCAGATGGAGGGGATGGGGCCGGGTGAGGTTCACCGGTTATTGAATGAGAAATGTCAGCCGTTTTCTCTCGTGATAATCGAAATAGGCTATCACACAAAGTTGATTTTACTTGCTGATCCCTGGAAAGACCATAGCCTACTGAAAAGGATTGAAATCCAGAATTTAACAAGAATGTTGTATTTTTATTAATATAACCAGTTATTCCATTATGTATGGTTTTGTAATGCTCTACTATACTCAGAAAATGGAGGAAGTCGATCGCAGCTATTTGTGTACCGAACGCTGACCACTGAGTACCAGTCAGACCAGTTGAACTAGACCTATGGAACCACTAGGTGGTAGTGTGTCTCCTCCGTAAATCATTCCTGGTGCGTTACAAAGAGAAAGGGCTGATTATTCCTGGAATCCCTAACATGGCATATTAATATCGTATCTTCTCTCCAACGTGGTTCATAATTATTCAGTTAATCAGGCCCCAGGTCCCATCCATGCAGTAGGCTATAGGCGTAATAATGCCACGCCTGGATAAAGAGACTTACTCCACCAAAAACCGCCTGTCAAATAAAGGTGAGGAAGTTCAATAGACTTGTGTTGCTCTTCATGTAGACTTTTGTGTCGGGACGTTAATAATCACAGTCTCGACTCATGGCATGGGCGGTTTGAATCTGAAAGGCTGTCTGAAGTGCGCGCTAAAAGAAGGCGCTTTGGCGCGACTTTTTTTTCCTTCCATAACTAGTGGTGAAGCGCGCCTCCGCGAAAGCACTTGATCCAGTTTCCGGAACGTGTCTACAGAGGACAAACCTTATAGGTGTAGAGGCGTGGAGAAACTACTTGTTCTTATTGCCACCATTGTACCTTCTATTGTTGTGGAACCGTTTGCCTTTGGAATTGAACATTTAACATTTAACTGAGTGCCTCCCTCCCTATTGGTCCCTTCTACCCCCGTGAGTGTGCTTGCACGTGTGTGTGTGTGTGTGTGTGTGTGTGTGTGTGTGTGTGTGTGTGTGTGTGTGTGTGTGTGTGTGTGTGTGTGTGTGTGTGTGTGTGTGTGTGTGTGTGTGTGTGTGTGTGTGTGTGTGTGTGTGTGTGCGTGCGTGCGTGCGTGCGTGGTGCGTGGTGCGTGCGTGCGTGCGTGCGTGTGTGTGTGTGTGTGTGTGTGTGTGTGTGTGTGTGTGTGTGCGCGCTTGTCTGAGTTTGTGGGGGGCATTGCATGTTAGAAAGAAAAAATAGAAAGGAAGAAAGAACGAGAAAGAGCGCAAAAAAGAAAGTAACCTGTAAAACGAAGAACGTAAAGAGCCAACCAATCACAGGCCTCCTGGTCATTTAAAGGGCACGTGGACAGTCGCTCCGGCTTTAAGCGGGACTATTTTATAACAACCACGCATTCTGTCGTTTTCATCGTTTCGATAGCTCGCCTTATCAACCGAACAAACTTCCCCACTTAACTGTTGTACTGTACGAAAGAGAGAGAGAGAGAGAGAGAGAGAGAGAGAGAGAGAGAGAGAGAGAGAGAGAGAGAGAGAGAGAGAGAGAGAGAGAGAGAGAGAGAGAGAGAGAGAGAGAGAGAGAGAGAGAGAGAGAGAGAGAGAGAGAGAGAGAGAGAGAGAGAGAGAGAGAGAGAGAGAGAGGCGTCTCTCATTCTCCGGTTCAACTATCAGGGCTGTTATTACCCCCCCTCCCCCAGAAGCACTTGTTGCGCAAAAGAATAGATGCGCACGTGAGTCCTGGGAGAGCAGCACTCGCGGAGGACAGACTGGACCGCGCAACAGGTGCACACGCGCCCCACGCATCACTCTCGCTCTCCTCTCCTCACCAGGACACTTTTAAAGGTAGGTGGAAAGGCGACGCATCAGCGGAACTATACTTTCCTTCGTAGGTGATGTGTATTGCTAAATTGTGTGCCTTTTTAATCCGCTTGTTTTCATTTTATTTATGGGCTGAGTTGACGGTGTTGCCTTCGCTCATTCGAATTCTGTTCCGTTTTTTCTTAGACTTTCTCGAAGTCACGGTGAACTTGGATGATTTTTTAAAGGATTTTATTCGCCTTCGTTCCCCCGCTGCACCTCCTCCGCGACTCCACCCGTGGGGCCACAATGCCAGTTCTGATCAGCCCCGACACCGCCACCAAGTTTAAGGAGAAATGGCTGGCCGTGTACCCGGAGTCCGACCGTGGCCCCTGCACCGACTGGGTCCACCTGGACGACAGCCTGACCAGCCTCCACTGGCTTCAGAACTTCTCCATCATCCACGCGGACCCCGAGAGGGGGGGCGCCGCCAACTCAGCGGCGGCCGGCTGCCCCCCATCCTTCCAGCAGCAGAGCGCGCACCACCTCAAGCAACTCCAGTACCCGCAGAGCGGCACAGCGGACCCCCCGTCCAGCCCCCCGGCCGGGGACACCGCGGCCACGGGCATGCCCCTCTACTTGGGCAGCCCCGTCACCTCCGTCAGCGACTGCGCGGCGGACCCGCGGCTCGTGACCTATACGCAGACTCAGACGCGGATGAACGGCTACGGTATGGTCCAGGCGAGCGCGCCGGCCGAGGTCGACTACAAGAACAACCCGAAGGTCAAGCCGCCCTACTCGTACGCGTCGCTCATCTGCATGGCGATGCAGGCAAGCCAGCAGCCCAAAGTTACTCTGTCCACCATCTATAACTGGATCACGGAGAATTTCTGCTACTACAAACACGCAGAGCCCAGCTGGCAGGTAACCCGGTCGCTCGCTCTCCTCCATTATTGATGAGTTAGATAAATGGCAGGGAAGGAAAGGTGAGCGGGATCACCTGTGTTGCCTGCTATCACCAGACACCCGGCTCCCTGTCCCCATATGTCTGCTCGAACTGCGGTGGTTTGGTTGTTATTTGCGCGGTTGTTAGGCCTATATGGGGAGACAGAATACAATCTAGAATTACCGAGCGAGTAATAACGGCCGATTTGTGTGTATCATTTCAAGGAAGCCAATTTTCGTATTCAATCCCCAATAATGGGCATGACAAGTGTGTTGTTATGCCAACATTTCTCTAAAACATTTCCATCTTCCGAGAAAGAGCTCTTGCAGGGTTTCATCTGAAGGGAATTGTGCTAAGTGCACCGCACTGCATTGTTTGTGTGTGTGGCTGTGTGTATGAGTGTGTGCATGTGTGTGCGTGTCTGTCTGTCTGTCTGTCTGTCTGTCTGTCTGTCTGTCTGTCTGTCTGTCTGTCTGTCTGTGTGTGTGTGTGTGTTGTGTGTGGTGCGTGCGTGTGCGTGTGTGTGTGTTGCTGTGTGTCGTCTGTCTGTGTGTCGTGTGTGTGTGTGTGTGTGTGTGTGTGTGTGTGTGTGTGTGTGTGTGTGTGTGTGTGTGTGTGTGCGCGTGTGCATGCAAAGTGAATGTGTGCATTGTCTGTGCGTGTGTGTGCCTGTGGATTTGCATTGTCCTTGTGGACACGTGCACAGTTGGGTGTGTTTGTGTGTGTGCGCATCCAGTACATGTGCACGTGTGTTAATGAGGGTTCCTCAGAGGGCTGGCAGCTAAGCCCAGCTGATCATGTTTGAAATGCACAGAGCTGTGTTACTCGAAAGCCTCATTAGGTTCATTTGCTTTCCTATACAAACAACAACAATACACCCTCCTCCTCTCATCACACATTCTCTTCCCGACAAAGACGCAAACACACACAGTCCATTAGGTAAGAACAACCATTCAAATGTTTAGATTTCATTTTTTCTTTTCAGTCTTTATATTTGTCGTCTTCATTCCATTTTTCTTCATGACTAACGAGGTCTGGTCTTCATGTTATTTGCTATCGTGCCCCCCCCCCCCCTCCATGCCTGTGGTGTATGTATGTCTGTGCCCAGTCCTCCGTAAGCACTCACCCTGTTCCTTCTCCTTCCTCCTCCTGTGTTGTGACCCGCAGAACTCCATCCGACACAACCTGTCCCTCAACAAGTGCTTCCTCAAGGTGCCCAGGCAGAAGGACGAGCCGGGGAAGGGGGGCTTCTGGCAGATCGATCCCCAGTACGCCGACATGTTTGTGGACGGTATCTTCAAGCGCCGCAGGATGTCCACCAACCACTTCAACAACAACAACCACAATAACAGCAACAACAACAACAGCAACAACAACACCAACAGCAGCGGCAACGGCGGTCTTTACGCTCACCGGCCTGGCAAACTGGGCCGGGAAACCCCTTACCGCCGGATCCAAAACGGCTGCCTTTACCAGGGAGGGAGCGGCGGGGAGACTGGCGATGGTGGTGGCGGCGGCGGCAACAGGCGTAAACACCACCTGACGGGCAAGAGCCACGGCGGCAAGGGCGCGCAGACGCCCAAGTCCCCTCTGCTGGCGACGGAGGCGCAGCGCGGTGTGGGGGACTTCCTGCGCGGTGACTTTGACCTGGCGTCCGTGTTCGACGACGTCCTGGGGGGGAGCTGCAGCAACTTTGAGGACCTGGACATCAACACGGCGCTCAGCTCCCTGGGCTGCGAGATGGAGGCGTCCCTCCAGGCGGGGAGGCACCCCGCGGCGGCGGCGGTCGGGGTCGGGCTGTCCGGCAGGTGGTGCGGCGAGGGCGAGCTTCAGGGTGGAGCCGCTACTACTACTACTACCGCCGATCGAACCCCACCCGGCCACCACCATCAGCACCACCACCATCACCACCATCCTTCGTCCTACGGCTACCTGGAGCTGAGCTGCGGCGCCAACGTGGAGGTGGGTCACGTCAGCATGACCTCTGACCTCCACGTGCCACACCATCACCAGCACCAGCAGCAGCAGCAGCTCCACCAGGACCAGATGCTGCTGCAGCCCCACCTCCACCTGCAGCAGTTCGAGGAGGCCTCCACGCTGTTCCCGGAGCAGTCCGAGGAGGTGGTAATCCTACCCTGGGAGGAGATCAAGGAGGAGGCCCAGGTCATCCCCCTCTCCCTGGACCAGGGCTTCGGCCTGTGCGAGGGGTTCTTTGCGGAGATGCAGCCGTGGGAACGAGTGGAGGCCTACCTGTGACCTTTGAACTCTTAACAGTGTGTGTGGGGTTCCTTCTGATGAGAACAAGATGAGATGTTACCGCTCGCCAGGCTGGTCGTTGTCTTCAGGGGTTGGCCGTGGCAGAACAAGAACCAATGACTCAGAACTCTTGACACATGATGAGGAGAGGGTGGTGTACCGTTCTGGCTGCTGGACTGGACTTCACTGCTTTGTGAAGCTTTAGCCCTGGGGAACAAAACTCCTTTTTGAGGATGTTGAGAGGCTCGTTTTGGGAGGACACGGGGGTTGTGTCTTAAGCTGTCTCTCCTCAACACGCACTGGGAACATCAAATGGGGTCTGAGAACCCATGGACTTCTGCTTTGCTATATTAGCATCAAACGGCGGTTTCGCTAACATGCAATGAGCTCTTTCGTCATTCATCACTGCGATTGTACCGTTTGGCCGACTGGAAGGTGAAACACATCATATTTTAAAAGAGAGGTTTTAGAAAGAAGGATACAAGAGTACTTTTAATTTAAAGTTGGATATTATGAAAGCATTTCCATTTACGATACTGTCAAATAGATTATTTATTATATATTCTCGCTGAAGTATGTATCAAACGAGCCAGTGGCTGTGCGCCATTGCGGTAGAAATATATCCTGCAAGGCAAAGATGAAGGCAAAAGTGAACATGATCTTTTTGTGGGACATTATCTAAAGATATTATGCACTTTTATAGAGGAGGCAAAGTTAAAAATAAGACTTTCTCAGAAACCTTTACTTTTCATAATCATCTTCTGAACTTGTTGTTTTTTGGATAGGGATCACTAATCCCCCTGCGGTGATGTGTGTCTGTCGATTTGTACAGAACTTTTTGTTTGCCACAAACTCGCTCTCACTGCAATTTGTGTTTTTTCAATTTGTCCAAAGGGTTTGTTTTTGCTTTCATCTACTGGAGATACATCTAAAAAAAAAGGGTCATTCGCTTAATTTGTATTTCGCCAAACTGTTGAGATGAGAAATTATGCAGTTGATGGGTGTGTTCTGTTTTTATAAGGAGGAAGAGATAGATATTGAGTGAGGGTGATTGCTCTGTGTTCTGTCACTGGGTGATGGATTTCATTGGTCTTCAAAATTATTTGTTTTGTCTACGTCTTTTTTTAATTTTAAATCTTTTTCACAAATGTGTATTTTACAGTAGGCCTATGTTTGAATACGATCATGTAGATTCTTTTTTGGTGTTGTTCTAGTAAAATTGATTAATGAAACGTCTATGAAATTATACTTTTAAAAGCTGGAAACTTTGTTGTATAAATCAATTTAACATGAACCTTTGATCTCATCCTGTTATTTATATTGTTGCTTTTTTTTTACGATCATTCCAATAATGCAATCAATCATTCCTCAATGCAATAAAAACTCTTGTTTAACAATGAATTAAATAAAAGTAAATGTATGAAAGCTACTTTTCAGGTCAATGTGTTTTACGCTCGCCAGTTACGGTCTCAAAGGCCTGGTCCACAGTATAGAATCGCTTCTTCCTGGGCCTTCTGGGAGTGCAATACTGTTCCGTATGTAGGCCTACATCTTTGGAAGTCATGACTTAAGGTTATAGGCTGCCCTGATTAATCTAAGTGACTGCACTGCAAGAGAAGGAATCAGTCTCAAATGCTAGGCAACGGCTGCCTGTAAGAGTTTATAGTGCAGCTTAGTCCGCGCGTCGGTGAAGCCGGTCAGCCGGTAGCCGTCAGACGCAGGTGGCAGGCGTCCGGTCATGATGTTAGCACTGGGGAACACAAAGAAATACTCCCCAACCAGGCTATATACGAGCGTGATGAAGCACAGCCAAGATGAGGTGGAAGATCGTTTTATTGGAGGGCCAGAAAGTGTTTCTTTCCCCCCTTGAGATAGAAATAGGTCCGATCACCCCCACATGTGGACGTTTATTTGCACGCACGGCGGAGAGATGGTGTCTGGTGAAAGGTAGAAGACGATGCTGTGCGGAGCTCGGAGCGATTGTTTGTGTTCCTGAAACGTGTCCGCGGGGAGCTGAGTGGCTCATCACGTTTAATCACGTGGTGTTTGCATGCAGCCGGTATCTTCCTCCGGGTGTCGCCGGGGTTCGTTAGCCTAAAGGCGCCGGCCTCCCCCACGCACAGCAATCAGTCCCTTCTGTGCGCTCGCCGCAAGCCTTTGAGAACTAAAGATGACAACTCTAACCACCGACTCTCCTGACGGACAAACGCCATGGGGATAGGATACGTAAATAGTCGAAACAGTTTACCAATGTTCCCTCTCTCTCACCTCTTCCTCTCTCTATCTCTCGGATACGTAAATATTCGAAACACTTTATCAATGTCTCCCCTCTCTCCTCTCTCTCTCTCTCTCTCTCTCTCTCTCTCTCTCTCTCTCTCTCTCTCTCTCTTGTTCTCTCTCTTTCTCTTCTCTGTATATACCACATAGTGAGCTTGAGAGTGAAACATATAGGCAGATAGATAGAATGAAAGAAATTAAGAAACAAAGAAAGAATAAAAGAAGCAAAGAAGGAAAGAGAGGACCGGATTATGTGGATCGGCTGCAAATTGCACGGGCAGAGCAAACAAACGCCCGCTCCCCACGGTCAGCCCCTGAGGGTCAGCATGCTCTCCAGAGATGGGAGGACCTGCAGGGGGGGGGGGAGAGAGAGAGAGAGAGAGGAAAGTGACGGAGAGATGAAGAAAAACACAGAGAAAGGGGCGGATAGGAACCTGATAGGGTCACCGTTGACAATGAGATGCCAGCATCCATCCAGCGACAGGTCGCAGGGGCGGCCGAGGGCGTGCGCAACGAGAGAGAGAGAGAGAGAGTGACACTGACCGGAGGGTCAGCAGGAAGGCGGACATGGAGGAGGGGGAGGATGTGGGAGGAGGTGGGAGACGGGGGAGGGCAGGGCAAGGAGGAGGGTTTTTGTCACATCTCGATCAGACTGGTAGTCATAGAATACACAT
The DNA here is from genome assembly GCA_900291075.1 of Melanogrammus aeglefinus. Classification (NCBI taxonomy): domain Eukaryota; kingdom Metazoa; phylum Chordata; class Actinopteri; order Gadiformes; family Gadidae; genus Melanogrammus; species Melanogrammus aeglefinus. The sequence goes on along the minus strand of OLKM01000405.1, from coordinate 4,264 downwards.
ATTGTAATCTCAAAGCTATCTTGGATTTAGAAAGGCAGACTGAAGTCCTTGAGGAGTCAGTTCATTTGTTTTGGTCATCGTGTTATAAAGAGGAAATCCTGAAAGAATGGAAAGTGCTTTGTGAGACATTACGGTCGACATTAGTCAGGCTCCGTTCCCCGTTTTGTCTTAATAATTTAGAGCAGTAATAGAAAAACGCTCTCCCTTGCATCAAGAAGCAACAAAATAGTTTTAGAAGAGGGGTTGTGCATACTTTCTACTTTACATTGTTCTTATAGACCTTTATTTATGACCCAACCGTTTGAATTTCACCTCTACTCTTCATCTCTTAGCCAATGGATGTGCACATACATATGTGTGAATGTTTTTTAAGTATAGGTATATGATCTTTTCTAAGAAAAAATACAATATGTAGGTTTTTTAAATCCTTGCTGATCCATATAAAAGTTGAAGAACATTATGAAAGGCTTCCAGCTTCCATCAATTGCAAGCCTTCCACAGGTTTAAGGTCACCTCGAAGAGACATAATAGTCAAGTAATAACCAAGCACCTGGTTGTGCTGTGGCCTTCCTTCTGCACCAACCGAGAGACCTTGCTGTGTGACGTTACATCCATACGGGACCTTAGAGTCTTTCACACACTTTAGATAAAGGCCTCGCCTTGGTCATCCTAAGTGATGCTAGTGCCCCTTCAACCCAGGCCCCAGAGATTAACCATGGACTGAAACAGGGATTGAAGTTCTGGCTCAATGACTTCCACACTCTTTCTCTCTCGGCCACTATTGGTTTGACGTGGGCATTTTCAGGCCTTAACTCCTGACGCAAAGAAAAACTCAAAAGGACAACGAGCTAGCCACCCAGAGTGGTCCGAGGCGACGTATACGTATTTCAACCGAGCAGTAAGAAAGCCCACTATTAAAACCTCCAGCACGCACACGTTTGATTTATGTATCAGGTGAATCCGACGGTCCCATGTGCAACCAATCACGCGTTCCATTTTGAAATCATCTTTAATGAAAGGGAAGGAAAAAAAGGGAATGTCGGCTATCGCCGGCGCTCCTGGACGGTGCCCGCACCGGGTAGGTCATCGTGCTGAGATTCCCAAGGGATCGGGGAATAGCTGGGATTCCTAGGTCCGACATAGGTCAACAATACGGCAATATACACTAACACAATACACGGTTGAACACAATAACTATCGTGACTACACACTTAGAGCTGGAAAGACGCACAACTAACCAGCTGGGACCGTACGCCACAACTAACACACGCGAACCGTACAATCAACAGCTTGGACGTACAAGAACTACATTGGGATATAACAGTCATCAGCGCGGATGCGCGCTTCAAATCTAAACAGTCTAGCACTACAATACACAGCTGGGACTATCAATGCCACAGCGACCGCAAAATCTACAGCTGGACAAACAAAACACTACAACTAACAAATAGATTAACATCGCACACCAGGGACCAAGATCGATGGAAACATATACATATCTGGCTGCAAACAGGGTCTTACAACAAATTAGGGATCATACATGTTTTATGATGTAGCCCAAATCCTTTCCAACCCGCTCTCTCCACAGCAGCAGACGGGGTTGAAACATATGCAGAGAGGAAAAACGTGAAGGCGTCAGACCGTGGAGAGAATGTCTGTAAGGATCTCCCGTCGCTCGGCTCTCACCCCCTCCTCCTATCCTAGTGTGTTGGGTGTATCGGACGTTGCTTGCAGCCATGTGTGTCTCTGGTTGTGTCGTGTGTGGGTGTGGTTGTTGTTGTGTGGTGTGGTTGTTGGTGTGTGGTTTGTGCGTGCGGCACTACTGTAGCAAAGATCTTATTTGAACTTCTGCTGCTTTGGCTGCTTGTGTCTTTTGCAGCTGTGCATGCCTATTTGCGCCACACACACACACAAAGCACACACACACACCACACACACACACACACAACACAGACACACACACACAACCACTATCAAAAACCACACACAAGTCGGTTTGAGTGTACCTACAGAACACACACACCCGTGTGTCCCCCCCGCCATCCCCCCTCCATCGTGTCTTGCTGGTTGCGCGCCCCGGATGAGTGTGTGGTCAAGGTAGGTCCTCAGCAATAAGACAATCTCGAGTGGACCGAGCCACCTTTTCCTTCAACCCCGGGGGGGTGAGCTGATCCGCCAGCAGCGGACCTGCCAGGACCAGGACCCAGCGGGGGGGGCGGGCGCAGCCGCATCCACACCGTGCAGGTCTCCCCCTAACCTCACCCTGCCCCCGTACTAAAACGGACCACAGCCGTGTCGCATCAGCCGCCGCTCGGAGGAACACCAGTTGCATGGCCCGATTCAATTGTCCGATAGTAGACGCTGGGTCGCACAGTTGCGCGTCGATTCCGACGCCACCCGTCATTTGGTGTGTTGTGGTGTGTGTGTGCGTGTGTGTGGTTGTGTGTGCGTGTGCGTGCCTGCGTGTGTGTGCCCATCTTTGTGTTTGTGTGTGTGAGAGGGTGCCTGTGTGTGTTTTCATCCTGTGTGTTGACCTCGGCCCTGTGAGCCACTGGCGGTGTTTGAGTGCTCACGGGTGTGTGTTGCACAGAAAAGCAGAGAGGGAGAGAGAGAGAGACAGACAGAGAGACAGACAGACAGACAGACAAAAGAGAAGGTCCACACAGGCGGCATTTCATTATGTTGATTGGCGCCCCTGGCACCTCGGACCAAGCTCAGATTAAGCCAGAACACAACTTCCCCAGCCAGCAGTACCATCACCCAGATACCCCACCACCACCACCACCAGTGGTGGTGGTGGTGGTGGTGGCCCCAGCTTTCTGCTCCGTAGACAGATAGGGGACATAAGGGATGAGGGGCAATCTGGAAGCGGGTCCTTACTGATTAGACACCTCACAGCGCCCCAAAGCAGGGGAAACACCCCCTAAGCCCGTGATGATCCCAGGAGACCCCGAAAGAGTAACGACACAGATAAGGGCCGAGTCCGAACGGCCCAGTATAAGCAGAAATAAAAAAAAAGCATTTAAACCCTAACCCCCACAGGCTCACCATAAAACGACCTAAACCACACAGTACCGGTGCTGTCGATGGCGGTGGATGACGGCGCTTACTGACGTGGACCTGGGGCTGCGTGAAGGCTCACACCTGTTGTGCAGAAAGAAATCAGTGTGACAGTGTTAAACAGCCATCAACCACGACCACACCACACACACACACCCATGAGCAGACTCCTGATGGCACATTGCCATGTAGCATTTCTGCAAGCCCTACAATGAAGCGCCGAATCCCCAACCACAACCCTGCTGAAGAGCCCAGTTGAAAGCACTGTGCAAGTGTGTAGCGTGCACATTGCTAACATACACTCTAAGCCCCACAAGTACCGAGCCGAACACCTATACCCACAAGTCACCTACGAGTAATAGAACCCTAAACACAGGGCCAGCCAGCTCCTTAACCTACTGGTACATGGGGAGTGAGCTACGTAACCGCTGACTCACATGTCTGTTTAAACCCCTAATCCAAAGGCCCATTTAAATTCCCAACACCACTGGTCACTTTGGAAGCCGCTAAAATGACTCATACTGTAAATGATCTAGTTCGGCTAAAATCCCCCTCCGCTTCCATAACCAGTACAACTGATCCACTGCATGTCTTTTGTGTGGTATCGGAACACCAACATCAATGGCAGGAACAAGGAAGGATAGGAAGAAACTTGCTTTCTATCCTTCGATAGCCAGAGGAGCGCTGACATTGAGAATGAGTCCTTAATCCTAACCTGGACAACCGTCTGCAAATGTGTGTCCGCTCTGGTTTCCTCATGACAATGATAGAGCGGAGTCGGGCAGATGCAGTTACTAAATTCACGCGCCTCAGCCCTCAATTATCACACAGAGACCTTAATTGGCCAGGCCCCTGGGAGGCGGGACTTATAAAGCAGGAAATACAACCCACATAGATCATGGGCACACCGTGTTTATGCATGGCATGTTATCGGGACCATTTAGAATGGTTCCTGTCGTTGTAAGGAACCGCGGAAGGATCAGAGGGTCACGTTCTTCGGTGTGAGAAATGTTTGTTTTTATTAAAGATAGATTGATGTGTGTTCTTGCATGCTTATGTTTATGTAGAGCGAGAGAGAGAGAGCGAACGAGGGAGAGAGAGAGAGAGAGAGAGAGAGAGAGAGAGAGAGAGAGAGTTTTGGTTATGAGTGTGTATGTGAGATGTTAAAATGATGGTTGCGATTGTAATATTAATTCAGACTTCA